>JAVHLU010003318.1:0-11929 GCA_036785755.1 Colletotrichum ledebouriae
TCTTCTTTATAGATATAGAAGCTAGTTCCTTCTTTAATTAAGCTTAATACTATAGTAATAAGTAATATATAGAGGAGGTCCTAATAGGAAATATAGAGGTTATTAGTAATATAATAAATATCCTAGATATACTTCTTAATAATTTATAAACCTATTTAATATATTCTTAATAAATCGCTTACTATTTAATAATATAGAGATACCCTCTAGGAATTTAACTAGTAAGGTATTATAACTTTAAGACTAGAGCGTTAGATTATTATATTTAAAATAACCTGCTTTTTACTAAACTAATAAATTAAAAGCTAATATTATAATAAGTTATTCATAATCCTAAGTAGTAGAAGAAGCTAATTATAAAGGCTTATAAAGAGAGTAGTTATTAAGGTAAGTAAGCTATAGCTAGAAGATTATCTAATTACTATTTTTAGGCTAGTATATATATATAGATTAGTAAATCCCTAAAAAGTTACTCTAATTATTAAAAGAGAAGAGCTTAATATATAGATAATATAAGGACCTATAGCTCCCTAAAAGGATTACTCTTTACTAGGATCTTATTAGATATATAGAAAGTAGGTAAGTAGTACCTCGTTAAAGTAAGGGATCTACTAATAGGATAGCCTAAAGCTTATTAGCTTAAGAGAGCGACTTTAGTAGAGATCGCTAAGTCTATCTAGGAAGAGATTATCTACTACTATAGATTATATAGCAAACCCGTTATTAATAGAGGGCTAGAGAATAAGGATATTATTATTAAATTTAATAAGAAATATAGTATAAGGAGGGAAGTAATATCTATATATAACCTAAGGGCTAATAGTATAGTTAAGACTAGCTCTTAGCTAATTACTTATATATTATTAATATAGACCGGAGGATAGAGAGATATTAACCCTCGACTATACCTTCCCGCTACCCTATTTATAAACTAATTAAGTATTTATATTTTAACTAGCTTTAGCCCTTTCTACTTATTATATAGGTTTAAGCTTATTACTCCTATTAAGACCCTAATACTAACCTAGAGGGTTCTTAATTAGGATTTAGTAATAATAAAGGAAGAGGAGGTTTAAATATATTTATAAGCCTTCTTATAACTTAATAAAGATAGAAAATAAGCTAAAAAGATAATTAAAAGTTAATATAAGAAAACTATAGAATACTAAAAACTATAGAATACTATAATAGTTAATATAAGAGGACTATATAGAAGGAGAGGCTAGAGGTAGGTAATTTAGTATTAATATTTAATATTAAGGGTTCTATTAATAAGTTATTTATTAAAAAGCTTAACTACTAATAGTAAGGCCCCTTTTATATCTTTTTATAAGCTCCAAACGCTCTATTATATTCATTAGTAATATTAATAGGTAATAAGGTTACTAGAAGGCCTCTAGCCACTGCATAGTGATTTTACCTGCTTAAGTGCAACAGACCTTCTAACTCCGCGCCTCCTAACAATATATAGCCTTCGGTTACGTAATCGTAACTTTCCCCACTATAGCCGCACTTATATATGCCTATAGCCTCACTATCTTTAACTTTATATTAATAATAACGTGGTTTTTAATTATTTAATAGATTATAAAACTATCGACTTTTCCTCTTACGTACTACCCGCGCCGCTAATACCGCCTCTATTACCGCTTCGTCCGCTAGCTATGCTATTATTAGTAACGCTCTCTCTATTTAGCGCAAGCCGTACTTACTAATATTCGCCTAGGCTACCTAGGCTACCTCTACCTTAGTAATATAGAGGACCTGCTTAAAGAAGGGCTACTCTATAGGGCATATAATAACCCGCTAAACTTCTATTACTAAGTTTACTTACTTAGCTCTAATACTATTATACCTTATAGAGTCCCTTATAGGGGTATTAAGGTAAGCCCTCTTAAGGGCTATATTAATAATACGCTCTCTATATATAGCGGAGTAGTTAATAAAGGAGCAGGTTTTATTAATTATATTAAAGCTAAACTCTCTAGTAACCCCCTTTATATTATTTATACTAAAGGGTATACCTCGCTTAAGCTTAGTATATTTATATATAGGGTCTAGTACTAATATAATTAAGAGATAAGAATAAGGAAGAGGGAGAGGTATAAGGCCCTGCTTATAGTAGAGCTTCTTATACTTCTAGCTATAAGAACCTCTTAGGAAAGACCTCTTTAGTTAAGGAGTTACCTCTTATATAGTAGTATTTATAATACCTTACTAGAAAGTCGACCTTTTAGGTTAAGGAGTTATCTTATATAGTAGCTTTCGTAGCACCTTACTAGAAGGTTTAGCAAGGGCGTTTCTAGGCTACGAGAGCCTTAGTAGCCCGTTTAGCTCTAATATAATTAGCCCTAGTATAGCGCGTATCTAACTTTATATAGTAATACTTAGAGGGTTTACTTATAAGTAATAGGAATATATAGGGTTCCTATATTATTTTCCTTAACTAATAGAGGGTATAGGTTAAAATACCTATATAGTATTTCCTAAATTATACTTATAAACTAGGTAAATTTATTATAGTCTTTTTATAAAGGGGCTACGGCGTAATTCCGAACTCAAGGTTACTAGAAAGACGTTTAGTAGGAATCGACTTTATAAATTTATTCAAGCTCTTAAAAGGTATTAGGAACTAAGTAATTTAAATATTTATAGATCTAATTTAGAAAGAAATCTAATAAAAACCTTCCTAGCGCTAGGGAATAAAGAGTATAATACTTATATACCTAAGGAAGGGGAGGAGGAACTTATAAAACCTAGGGAAAGTAATTAGGAGAAAGAGGAGGATTTATTATAATTAGTAATATAATTAAAGTAATATTTAAAAGATTTAGAAAAAGTAATTAAAGCTTTAAAAGCTAGATAATAACTAGTTATTAAGATTCTTAAGATAATAAAGAAAAAAGAGAAAGAGTATATTAAGATAGGAGATCTAGGGGATATATAATATTTCTTTTATTATAACTTATTTTAATTAATATTTTATAAACCTATTCTTATTTTCCCTTTTTTTATCTCTTAGTTTAAAAGTTTAAGATTCTAGGGATAATATTCCTAAACTTTAGGGATAAGAGTAAGAGATAGTATTAATAAGTCCCTGTTTATTTAAAGTACGCTCCCTTATTACTATTTAATATAATAATAGCTTAGATAACTTTAATATTTATTAGTAGTAATAATAGGGTTATTAAGCCTAGGAAAGTATAAGATCTTTAACCTTCTAATAATAATATTAAAGCCCCCCCTCTTATTAAATAAATATAAGATTAATAACCTAAAGATAAGAGAGAAGAAGAGAAGGGGAAAGAGGGTATTAAAATCGTAGTTCTTAGCCCCTAGGGGGGATATTAGTAAACCCTTCTTACCCCCCCCCCCTTTCTTAGAAAAGATTATTACTAATATTAAATTACTTATTACTAAAGAGAAAGAGAAGGATATTTATTAAGCTCGGAATTACGCCGCAGCCCCTTCGCAAAAAGACTATAACAAATTCACCTAGTTCATAGGCATAATTCAGGAAATACTATATAGGTATTTTAACCTATACCCTCTACTAGTTAAGGAAAATAATATAGGAACCCTATATATTCCTACTACTCGTAAGCAAACCCTCTAAATATTACTATATAAAGTCGGACGCGCGCCGCACTAGGGCTAATTATATTAGAGCTAAATAAGCTACTAAGGCTCTTATAGCCTAGAAACGCCCTCGCTAAACCTTCTAGTAAGGTGCTGCGAAAGCTATTATATAAGATAACTCCTTAACCTAAAAGGTCGACCTTCTAGTAAGGTAAACGCTACTATATAAGAGGTAACTCCTTAACTAAAGAGGTCTTTCCTAAGAGGTTCTTATAGCTAGAAGCATAAGAAGCTCTATTATAAGCAGGGCCTTATACCTCTCCCTCTTCCTTATCCTTATCTAACCCACGATAAATCCTTAACTATATAAATACTAGACCCTATATATAAATATACTAAGCCCGAGCGAGGTACGCCCTTTAGTATAAATAATATAAAGGGGATTACTAGAGAGTTTAGCCTTAATACGATTAATAAAACCCGCTCCTTTATTAACTACTCCGCTATATATAGAGAGCGTATTATTAGCATAGCCCTTAAGAGGGCTTATCTTAATACCCCTATAGGGGACTCTATAAGGCGTAATAGTATTAGAGCTAAGTAAGTAAACTTAGTAGTAGAAGTTTAGTAGGTCGTTATATAACCTATAGAGTAGCCCTTCTTTAAGTAAGTCCTCTATATTACTAAGGCAGAGGTAGCTTAGGTAGCCTAGGCGAATAGTAGTAAGTATAGCTTATACTAACTATAATATAGAGAGAGCGTTGCTAATAACGGTATAGCTAGCGGATAAAGCGGTAATAGAGGCGGTATTAGTAGCGTGGGTAGTGCGCGAGAGGAAAAGTTAATAGTTTTATAGTCTATTAAATAATTAAAAACTACGTTATTATTAATATAAAGTTAAAGATCGTAAGGCTATCTAGTATAACGGGCACGTATAAGTATAGCTATGGTTAGGAGAGTTATAATCACGTAACTAAAGGCTATATATTGTTAGGAGGCGCGGAGTTAGAAGGTCTATTATACTTAAGTAGGTAAAATCACTATGCAGTGGCCAGAGGCCGAAGGATATTTATAAAAAGGATTATATTAATTTTATACCTAGATATACTTTAACTTTAGCTTTATAGACCTATTTATATTATTTACCTCAATTTCCTACTAAAACCTAACTAGCTTCTTATTCTCTTTTTTCTTTTTACCCCCCTTTTATATACTATATCAGTATATTTAGAAACCCTATTTTCTTACCTTAATTTATAATATAAAGCCCTAAGATAATTTCTATAGGGTTAAACTCTAGAGGTAGCTCTATTATAAAAGGGTAATAAGAGTATATAAACCTAGCTTTAGGGTAATACTCCTAGGCTTATTAATAATATTTATTATAAAGGAGTGAGAAGTCGAACTTAGCTATAGCTCTAACGATAGTATTTACTAGAATTTAGAACTATAGGATCTCCTTAATACTATTAAACTCTCTGCTCCTCCTTACCTTATTATTATACTTAATTCTATACTTATAGCGCTTATAGATACTTGGATTATTATATAAGTAACTCTCTTAAGCTTTATAGAAGAAGTAGTTAGTATAAGGAGTACTTAGAATAGAGATATACCTAAAGTATAGTTTATAGATATAAACGCTAGTTATAGGGTTCCTAATAGTATAGGCCTGCTCTTTATAGTAGATATAGAGTATTATATTATAACTACCTTAGGATTAAATAAATAAATTATATATAGCTACTATATACTAAAAGACCTTTATCTCCTATAAGCTAGGTAGGAAAATAATAGAGGTATAGATAAAAACCTAATAGTAGAATTCTCTAGACCCCTTAGTTACTCTAAATATTTATTTAAAGTCCTATTTACTAAGATAAGCTTTTTAAAAAGCTAGCCTTATTACCTTAGTAGTCTTATTAGAAAATATCTATAATATAAAGGCTAACTCTAAGTATTTATTACTAGGGATATTACGTTAAAGCTAAATAAGGCTTATAGCTACTTAAGAATCATAATTATTAGCTAGAGGGTATAAGGATATTAAAAAGAAGGGAAGGAATACCTAAAGTTAGTTATTAGAGTATTAAATAAAAAGAGGTATATTATTTTTCTTTATTTCAAGTATAGGGATATTAGGACTAAGGACCTAAAAGGTTACTACTAATAAGAAATAATAAGAGCGAGGTTAATTAGTATTTTTAATACCTAAAATAAGGAAGTTATAATTAGCTATAATAAGAAGATATAATTTATAGATGTAAGAAAAAAAAGTATAAAGGGGTTAAATAAATATTAAAATAGCTAAGTAAAAGTAGTTATTATAAGAGGAAAAGTTAATAATAGAGGATAGAAGAGGATATTTATTTAATTTATAACTAGGCTACTTATTTTAATAGCTACTGCTAACTAATATTTCCTTTATAACTACTCTAATTTACTATTCTATTTATTATAGGTTTTTTATTCTAAGTTTATTTTACTTTATTAAAGCTAAGGAGAGTAAGGGAGGAGGGTTAATTATTCCTTCTATAGGCTACTAATAAATTACTATATTATTAAAGCAATTAGTAGATATAAAAACGTACTCCTTACTTCTTAAGCCCTCTAGTTTCTCTCTCTCTTATATATATATTATATACTTTTAAGCTTAATTTACCTACTAATTATATAATATTAATTACTATACTATAGCTCCTTCTTTTCTCTAAATATTACTTCTATTTAGCTCTTTAGTCTATAAATTATATATACCTTCCCCTTATTAACCTTGCTCTTAATATATTATAATAAGGAAAGTTATTTTTTATAATAATAAAGCGTTAGATATATAGATCTAGGAGTTAAGATCCTTAAACCTTCTTATCCTTAAAAGTAGACTTTTAATAGGGCTTATACTTAATAAACTAAGTATAAGTAGGTTTTAGGTATAGGGATAAAATAATAGAGATATCCTAGGCTTTAGACCTCTTAATAAGCTTAGTTACTAGCCTTAGCTAATTAAATATAATATATACCCTCTACTTAGAAAGGATAATATCCCTAGTTAGATAGACCTATTTAATATAGTATTAAAATATATCCTTATTAAGCGTTAAAATAAGACCTTAGAAGTAGTAGAGAAGATAATTTGCTCTTTATACTTATAGTAAGTTATAGCTAGAATATTTAATACTATTAGTATACTTAAATTAATAACTTTAATATATACTAAGGATATCTTAGTAGTTACTTATTACCTTATAAGGCTTATTAAGCCTAGCTAACTACTCTATTATAAGATAAATAGAGGTATAGAAAATAATTTTAAAAATAGAGATATAAAGGATATTATAGTTACTTAAATTAAAGCTAAGTCCCCTAATATACTTCTAATTTATCTATAAGCGCCGAAGTCTACTAAAGTAGCTTTTATAGGTCTATTAATTAACTTATAAGATAGGAGAAACTAGTTTTATAATAATTAGTAATTAAGGAGAGGAGCTAAATAACGATTATAAACTCTAATACTTATTACTAAGAGCTTTCTACTAAGATATAAAGCTAAGGAAGTTTTAATAAGATAGCTATACCTAATAGAACTTTAATATATAGACCCTCTACTATAGGCCTCTAGTCTCTACTTATTTAATTAGCTTAGGTCCTTTATATAAATTAGAAGCCTAGTACCTCTAATATAGCTTATTAAGATAAAGTATTAAGCTTAGATTAATTATTTATTAATAGCTTTTACTAATAAAATACCTCTTAAAAGATATTAAACCTAACTAAGGGTAAATAAACTTCTATATAATTAATACTTTAAATTAAGAGATAAAGGTATTAGAAAAGGGATAGCTTAAGAAGATATTAAATATTAAATAGCTAAGTATACCCCTTAATTTATAAACCTAGAGGTTTTTTCTCTAAGTAGGATAGATATTAACCTACTAATACCTAAGGATACTAATTTATAAACTAGTCTAATAGTTCTTATTAATTTAAAAAGGTTAAATAGAGAGGAAGGATTATTAAAGAAACTAAATATCTAAAATATAAAAAGAAGGAATAACTATAAGAAGTAGAAGAGGGATTATAACTTATAATAGCTAGCTAATTTTATAAAATATCTTAACTATCCTAGGTCTATAAAACTATTTATATTACCCTACCTAGCCCCTATTACCCTAAGAGATATTATATTTAACCTTATTAATACCTTAGTAGTATTTAATATTATAAGACCTAAAGGGAACCCTATACTAAGTAAAAATAAGCCTATACTAGTAGTCCTATAGTATATATAATAGAACTAAGAATCTATAAATTACTTAATAACCTAGTATAAAAGAGGGTTATATATTATAATTCTAGCTTAAGTAGAATATTTATTAGACCTTTATAATATATAAGAGAAGCTAATAAAGTATAAGGAGTTAGATAGTTTAGAGGTTATAGCCCTTTTTATATTTATAATTAAGAGCTACCTTTATAATATCTATATCTTAATTTATAAACTAGCCTAGTAACCTAGGAAAGAACTTAATAAGGCTTCTATTAAGCTTAAAAGAGTAGAGGCGAAGAATCTTTAGGATATTACTAGGGCTTTCTTTCTACTAAACTATAGTAATTATTACTAGGCTACGATCTTCATAAACTAGTTAACTAGCTACTACTTCTATTATAACTCTATATAGGACTAGAATAGTAATTAGCGCTTCGTTAAGGCTATATAGGACCTTAATATATAGTATTATAAGATAGGAGCCCCTTAATAACTCTAAAAGCTCCTATTAATTAATACCTATATAGTTAATTTAGTTTAATAGAGGGATAGATTTATATATAGCCTCTAGTATATTAAATAAGCTAGAGCTCTAATTTAAAAAGGATTACTATCTCTATATTTTAGTAATATAGCTTTAAGTAATAGCGTATTATTCTCTAACTTTAAAATCCCCTTAGTTACCTAATATATATTTATAATTACTATAAAGTTCTATAACTTAACTATTAATAGTAATATAGCTCTATAAGATACCCTATTAAGCTAAGAAAACTTCGAGAAAGTACCTTTCTTTCTTTTATACCCTCTTACTTCTTTATTTATAGATAGTAATATAATAGACTTTAGAAATAATAATAATATTCTACTATCTCCTATAGTAGACGTTCCTTAACCTATTTATAGATTATTAGTATTATCTAGGTTTACTTTATTTAAAATACTAGATAATAAGCTTAAATACCTTAGATACTAGCTTTAGTTATAAGTCTTATAAATACTAAGTTATAATATAACTATTAAGCTATACCTAAGAGTTATACTTATAGATATACTATTATATCCTAAGAGGCCTAATCCTTTAAATTAGTATAACTATAGCTATATAGATTATATCTAGTCGAGAGTTAACTAGTAGGATTAGATTAAATAGAATACGCCTAAGGGAGCGTATTATTATAACTTCTCGCGCTTAGTATAGTAAAGCGGGTAGTTTTAGCTATATTAATAATTAGAATAGGATAAGGAGTATAATAAAGAGGAAGAGGTAGTAAGGCTATTATTAAGATATAACCTATAGTAGAAAATAGTTAAACCTAAGGGACCTTCTTAATAATAAGATCGCTTACTTAGAAGATATTATTAATAGATTAGATCTATAAATAGAGTTTATTTACTATTTCTATAAAGTAGTTTTATTTATTTTTAAGACTCTTTTTTATAATATTATAAAGAGTCTCGAGGGGATAATTAGAATAGGATAAGATAAACTTAGCTATATAGCTTTTAAAAAGCTCCCTTAGCGTATAGACCTATTATAAGAAGACTATAGAGTAGAGCGTAGAGGAGAGGAGTATAGTAGACTTTTTTATTATATATATATTACTACGATTAGTACCTTAATAATCCTATACCTCGTTTTTTAGTATTTTCTTAGCGAATTAGTACCTAATTTAGATTATCTCTTTTAATTAGATCTGGGAATTATTCTATATATCTTTTAAGCCTACTCTTAATATTCCTACCTGTTTATAGGTAGAGCTATATTATTTATTGTCTTTCTAGTTCCTATCGGTTCTAGCCCTTTCTACTATATCCCTAGAGGGGGTATCCTCTATTATATTATTTATAATAAGTATAGGCTTAACATAATACCTATATTCTAAGAAGAATAGCGAGAGCCTAGTTATATTACTAACCTTATTATAGAGCACTAGCTAAGTAATAAGTAAGGGCTACCCCGAGGTATCCTATACCTAGGTTATAAATACCTATAAGATAGCTTATATCTCGTAGTTCTACTTCTTAGTATTACTATTAATTTATAAGTAGTATATAGTACTTAGTAGCCTCTTTATATTAGTAAGGTAGTAGAATTTAGCTTAGAAGTAGGTTACCTAATTAGACCTTTAATTACTAATAATACTATATAGGAACCTATAGAACTAGAAGTAAGAGATAGGAAACTAGTAAGTATAAGCTTCTACCTCTATAATACTTATCTCCTCTAGTATTGCTAAGTTACCTAGCCTATTTATTATAACTGATAAGTATTAGCTAGCATTATCCTTTATTATAAGAAAGTCTATTAAGAGGTCTAAGTATAAATAGGTAGGTATTAGTAGGGGCTTTAGGAAGCCCCTCTTAGCTTACCTCTAGATATATATCCCTCTATAGATATTATAATTCCTTATAAATCTCTATACTATTTATAATTATCCTAGTTAATAGAACTACTAGCTTACTATATCTAGTATACTATTATAGCTTAGGTAGGTAGTTATACCTAAGTTATAGCTCTATTAAATAATCTTTATATAAAGCTTACTTAGTAGGTTATTATTATCCTCCCTACTAGGTACTTATAACTCCCTCTAAATATCAGCCTCCCCTAACTATTAATATTATACTTACTAATTTAAACCTTAGCTTTTATATCTAATAAGAAGCTTTAAAGCTAGTATATAACTATATAATATATAGCTTTATATATTATATCCTTTTTTATAGTTTCTAGCTATAGCGCCTATAGTTTAGGGTTATTATTTAAGACTATAATATCTAGGGCGTTAGTATAGCCCTTCTAACTTCTCCTTACTAGGGGGCTAGCTATAAGGTCCCTATAGGGGTAGGTATAGTCTAGTATTAGCTATAAGACCCTCCCTTACTTCTACTTATTATCCTACCCTTATAGTATATCCTATTCTCTCTAAGAGAAGATATTAGGGGCTATTACTTCCTTATTAGGGTAGTATTAAGTAATAAAGTTATAGTAGGATAGCTCCTCTACTTACTAGCTCTAGTGCTCTATAAGGTATTATTTCTTTATAAAATATTTAAGCTCCTAGTAGTTAGTTAGTACCTTAAAATAGTTATATTATATAGCTCTACCCTCTATATATATAAGTAAGAAGGAACTACTAGGAGCCCCTTACTATAAATAGGGTAATTATATTCTATAAGTAAGAGCTTCTATAAGTAGAATATTATAAGACGATAGGTACCCTCTAGGTTAACTTATAAGAGTACCCCTCTTAGTATTAATCTTGAATAATAAGTTTTAATAATAATCTTATCTTCTAAGTTAAATTAGTAGAGTACTAGCTAGGTATCAAAAAGCTATTTAAATTATAAGAAGGCTTATTTTTAGTTATCTCCCTACTAGAATATTATATTCTTCTTAATAAGTAATATAAGTAGTTTAATAATATCCCTATGTTCTAATATAAATATATTATAATAATTTATAACCCTTAGGAAGCTCTAGACCCCCTTTAGGGAGGTAAGGGGTAACTACTTAGTAATCGCCTAGGGTTTCTTAGGGTTATAGGAAAAACCCTCTCCTATTATTATAATAAACTCTGAATATTTAACCCTCTTAACTAAGAACTTATATTTTATAAAGTTAAAGTTTAGCCCTATATTTACTAGCCTCTAGAGGACCTCCTAGAGTTTCTTCTTCTAGCCTTCCCTTATTCTATTGGAGTAGATTAATATATTATTTATATAAGGAATAATAAAGTTATTAAGAAAGTCTTATAGGGTATTATTAATATATTATTAGAAACTAATATAGGTACTAATTAGGCTAAATAAGTAAATTACTTACTTAAATAAATTATATTAGATATAGAATATAGTTCTCTCTTAGTACTCCTCTATTACTCTTAACTTATAGAAAGCTATTATTATATCTAGCTTAGTATATTACTTAGCTATACTTACTTAGTATAATATCTATAAGAATACCGAAGGTATATCTTAAAAGTTCTATAATAATCCTATAAGGTTTATATAAACCTTAATAAATAACTATAGTATATATAGTTATATACCCATATAATATCTCTTTAATAATACTTT
>JAVHLU010003319.1:0-11928 GCA_036785755.1 Colletotrichum ledebouriae
TAAACTACCTAATTAGGTAGTTATAGCATATATATTAAATAGCCTAGACGAAGAGTATAATAGTTTTATAACTACTATTACTCAAGGTCTTAGGGCTAATAAGGATGCCTATACGCTCGATAGTCTACTCTCTAATTTATTAGACGAATGAAGACGTAAGGGTAAAGCAGTAAATTTTACTACTAATAATAATAAATATAAAAATAAAAATAAGGTTACTAAAAAGCCTTAGAAAAAGCAAAAGGGTCTATTATCACGAACAGCGAATAGGCGAAGGTTAGCACACTTTAATTGCGCTATATTGAGTGGATTCTGCGTTAGAGAAGGAGAAAGTCTAACTATAGGCTAGCGTAGCCTCGGAAGGCTGAAGAGTCGCTTAGTAATTATATAACTCGCAAGTTATATAATCGCAAGTCACGTAATCGCAAGTTATATAACCTGAAATTCAGGGAGGTCTAACTTAGCGCTATAATATTACCCCCCCCTTTACTAATATTACTATCTATAGTAACTAATCTATTACTATACTAGCATTCCTCTAGTAGTATCCTCCCTATCTATATTCACGCTAGGGCGTTATTATTATCTATAGTAGCGGGGTCCTCGTCTTATATAGTAGCTAAGAGCTAAGCTAAAAGGTATTTTAGTAGTCTTACTACTATTAGGTTAGTAATATAGAAGTCCTATAGCGCTATAGGGGCATACTTAAAACTCTTAGCGTTATACTAAGTAGGATTATAGTTATAGCCCTTCTAGTCGGTATAGTATTATAACTATTTTTAGTATAACTAGCTAGCGGTTATATATATAACCTCGTATTCTAGCTTATTATTAAACTTAATAGGGGGTAGCGGGGTCTTAAACTAGCCTAGAAGAGGGTTACTAGTAGCCTTCTAGAGCTTACTTAGGTAGAATATAGGGTAGTAGTTATATTCCTTTAGTAGGTCTAGTATCTATATCCCCCTAGGCCCCGTAGCCTTAATTAGCTATAGGCTATCCTATAGTATTAATAACTTTAAAGAGTTTTCCTAGCGCTATCCCTCTATTAATATATAGATAGAGTTACTAATAGCTAAGTCGTTAGGTTAGTAGCGACGATTAGTAGTATAGGTATAATATTATTAGGCTATAGCTATATTCCCTTTTATAATATCCTAAACGCTATAGAGGTTTTATACTAACTATTAGGCGTCGCCCTAGTTAATCTTTTCCTTAGTCGTTAGGAGCTTCTATATATATTAGTCCTAGTTAAAACTTATTTATAGTAGGTATCCTCGCTCGATTTTAAATAGTATAAGCCCTATAGTTTTATTTAGTAATACTACTTAGGCGAAGTCTATAGCGGGGAGTATTTCGCTCTAGTTATCCTAGAATTAGTTTATCTATAGGTATAAGTATTAAGTTAGGTATTAGTTAAGAATTTCTATTTACCTATCGGTTTTAGCATAACCTGCTATACTTAACTATATAGTTATACTATATATCTTATAGAGCTCGTTCTAGAAGTTAGAAGTAAACTAAGGACCCCTATTAGATATAATTATAGCGGGGAAACCTGTATACTAGAAGATATAAGTATAATATAACTATATAAGGTTCCGCGCTATAATAGTCTTATAGTAAGGGAGGGAGACTATCTTCTTCGAGAAGTAGTATACTACGACGAATACGTTATTATACCTATAGTAATTAAGTAAGTAGGATATAAAATCTATTATAACGTGCTCCTAAGGGTAGTCTAGTATTATTAGGAGTCTTAACTCGCCTAGAGGCTTATCTCTTAGCTTCTATACTTAGTAGTAGGTATAGTAGTTATAAATATACTACTTAACGTTAGTAGTTAGGCGGGGCTAGTAGTAGCGTTCCTTTAGGAGTTTAATAGTCTTATTCTAACCTAGGTATACTATAAGCTTCTAAATATAAGCTTTATAGATTAACCTCGTGCGTAGGTCTTCTTCCTCTTATACTATAAGCTTCCTATTTATAGTTAGGAGCCCTTCCCGCATTCTCTAGCGCTCTTTTTTAGTAGCTATAAGTACTTTTAGTAGCTAAAGTAATAGTATATTAGGTTCGTAGTTTAAGTAGAGGATATACTTAACTAGGAGGTAGCCTTTTAACTTATCCTCTAGCTCTAGAGCGTTAATAGTTACTATAGGGCGACTTAAAGCGGATTCGAGTAGTTAGTATAGTTTACTTATTACCTCTAGGGATAGGTAAGTAAGTAGTAGTAGTACTTAGGTATAGTTAGACTTATAGATAGCCTATTATATTTAGAGGTCTTCGTTCTTCTATAAGAGGGCGTTAGCTAGTATATTCTTATACCCTAGGTAGTACTAGATATAGAAGTTAAAACTAGCTAAGATATCTAACTAGTAGGCTTAGTAGATATTTAGGAGCTACTTAGTTATAAAATAGAGTAGTAATTAGTAGTCTATAATAACCTCGAAATGCTAGGTAGCTATAGAGAGTTTAGCCCTCTACTCCTCTAGCGCTAGAATAATTACTATTATCTTATAGTTATAGATAGGGTAATTTATCTCTATTAGTAATATTATCTTTAAGAAATAGGCTATAGGGTGCTATAGGCTATTATTAGTTTATTATTAGAGGAGGGCGGTAGTATAAACTAAGTTAGAGGCGTCTATCTTAACCTAGGTAAGTAGTTCGGGCTTCTAGTAGTATAGGATAGGGGCTAATATTAGGGCCTCTTTTAGCATTATAAATACTACTATATAGTTACTATTAAAGTTAAATCGGGCGCCTTTAGCTATAAGTTTAGTAAGTAGCCTAGCGATCTTCTTATAGTTTATAACGAATTAGTAGTAGAAGTTATAGAACCCTAAGAAAGACTAAACGCCGCGCACTATAGTTAGTAGCTACTAGTCCCTTACTATAGAAACCTTCTTAGGGTTAGGACTAATCCCTTTAGTTATAATAATAAACCTAAAGTAGTACGTTATAGTTACGCTAAATTCGCACTTCTTAATATTAGCCTGAAGTCCTACTTAGTATAGCTAATTAAGGACCTTTCTAACGTGTTCTTTATACTAGAGGGGGTTCTCTAAGTAAACTAGGATATTATCTATATATACTATATAAAAGTCGTCTAGATACTCTATAAGCATATTGTTTATATACTATTAGTATATTACTAGGCTATTATAGAGCCTGAAGGGTAGAACCTTATACTTATAGGAGCTATAGTAGGTATAGAACGTCGTTAAGTCCTCTAAGTTAGGGTAAATATAGATTTAGTAAAACGCCTAGCGGATATTAATCTTTATAAATAACCTAGCTTAGCTAATTCGACTTAGCGTCTTATTAATTAAGGGTAGTAGGTACTAGTCCTTCTTAGTAAATCCGTTTAGCTTTTAAAAGTTAATATAAAACCTTAAGTATCTATTAGCTTTTTAAATAAATAGTATTAGGGATATAAATAGAGCGTTACCTAGCGCTATAAAGCCCTTTTTTAAGTTCTTAAGGAGATATTATTAGGTAGCCTCGAGCTCTAGTAAGGATTACTTATATAGTAGGTAAAAGGTTAGCTACTTTTTTATACTAGGCTTTAGTTTAATCTAGTAGTTATAAGAGTAGTAAGGAGGTAAGGCGTTACTTACTATCTTACTAAAGCAATCCCTCTAGCCCTAAAGATAGGGGGGGAGTCTTTCTTTAACTAGTTATTAATCTTTAGCTTTATTAACCTCTAGCGGGCTAATACCTCTTTCTTCTTCCTCTCGCTTATCTATAATTATTAGATCGAACTTATATAGTAATATAAAATCTAATTTAATATTAGTACGTCTTAGGTTCCTCTTAAACCCTATAGTATTAATAAGCGCTATATTAAGATTCCTCCTTACTTACTAGGCCTTAAGGGTAAGGGGTTTAGGCTTCTAACGCTATATAAGCTAGGTCTAACCCGTAGTTAGCACTCCTTTTAACGCTATATTTATCTTTTATAAGTTATTATTATATCCTAAGTCCCTAGGCGCGCTACTTTATTATAGAATTTTTATAGGGGCTTTTATCTTACTTATTATAGCTTTCTAGGCGTTATAGAGCTATTCCTTAGCTTTAAACGTAGCTTAGTAGCGTTTAGCGTTAAGTTAATACTTAATATCGATTTTAGCGGGTTAGAGGAGGTCCTTAGCGTCTTATATAATTATTCAGGGGAGGTCCTAGGCTATAGGGGTATTACTTAGCTAGTATAAGCGCTAATAGCGTATATCTACGCTAATATTATAATAATTAAACTATAAGTAGCTAAGGATAAGGTTATATCTCCTAGTATTAAGTTAGAATAGGGGTATTTATATTAATTCTTAGTAATCTACTTATATATAAGTCGTCTATACCTTAGTTATAATATCTAATAGCTCTCTATTAAAACTAGCGGCTAGAATAGGGTATTATAACTTATTACGTTTAGTATAGTAAAAATCCCTTAATAAGGGGGTTATATAAGTATTTATAAAAGCATAGCTATTTACTCTAGTATTAAGAAGGGCCTTAAGGCGAATACTATATCTATTATAAATTAGGACTAACTCTTTCTCTAGTAGCTTACTACTAACTAGTTATTATAAGTTAATAGATACTATTACTAATCGCTAATCTCTTTAAGTCTCCCCTAGTAGGGAGTCTATTTTCGCTAGGGGCTCTAGTTTTCTACTAGCTCTAGGTCGCTACTAGTTGCCTCTATAGGCTTAGTAATACTTATAATAGCTCTAGCCCTCTTATAGGGGTAATCCTGCGAGGTATAGCTAGTATTACTATAGATAAAGCAGGCGCCCTAGTTACAGAGCTTCTTATATAAAGCCTTAGGGATATAGCCTTAGATAGTATAGGCTTAAGTATAAGGGTTCCCTCTACTAGAAGGCTTAGCATAGGCTACTAGGGCAGGGCCTCGTATAGCAGTTTAGTTAGCTAAATAGGTATTAGGAGGCGCTATAATATAAGCTATAGTATAGACCTAGGTAGTATAGTCCTAGAAGTTAAGGGCGCTATTTATATAATAAATAGAGCACTAGTTCTAGAGGGAGGCTAGTAACTTCTTATAGAACTTCTAGCGCTACTAAGATTCTAAGAGCTTAGCCTTATAGGTAAGTTTAGTAAAGGTTACTTACTTAACCTAAACATCCTTAAATAAGATAATAAGGGTATTAAGTTTTATCTAGGCCTTATTATACTAAACTAGGTTTATAAAGATACCCTTTAGTTCTTTAATAAGCTATTCTACTATAGTAATTTAAAAGGGGTTACCTAAGAGGAGAGGGGATATAATATTATAAGTAGTTCCTCTAAGGCATAAGAATATATATTTAAAGTATTAGGATTTATTATAATACTCCCTATTATTAAGGCGTATCTTAATATAAAAAAGCTAGGTATTAAACCTCAGGTACTTAGGATTAGTACCCTTAGTACCTATAAAGATAGGGACTTTAGGTATCTTAGTAGGGCGGGTGCTGCTATAGCTAGCGGTTAATATAAGCAAGCTAGAGCGGACCTAACTCTTAAGGTATATTATTTAGTTAAGGATTACTTAAAGTATAGCGCTATAGTTACTAGAGGGAGGGCTCGCAGGGGGGGGTATAGTAGTTATATTATATTTAAAACGCTAAAGTAGGGCTTTATTAGCTTCCCTTACCTTATCACGCTCCTCTATAATAGTAGTAGCGTCGTATTAAGCCTAATTATACTCCTCTTAGTAACGCTTAAGCGTAGCGGATTACTTAGCGTTGTTAATAGTAGCGTAAGTATCCTCTAAGCGCTCCTAGAGCTCTTAACTTTTATATTCTAAGCGTAGAGCTATATTATATAGCGTGCAAAGGTTATTACTAATAGTAATATATCCTATATATAAGGCTTAAGACTTAGTACCTTAAGTAGCCCTTTTTATAAGCTAATCTTAAATCTAAATAAGGGTTAAATCGGAGTTATTCTAAAATAGCTATATTATATTATTAAGGGTAAGGGTAATCTTCTAGCCCTTACCTAGGTAATTATAGTTAATAATAAGGAGGTTAGGGAACTTCTATAGCTTAGTAATAGCGCTCCGGGCTAAGCTCTTATATCCCTCTATATTAAGGTCTATAAATAGGCCTTTAATAGGCTACTTATATATAGATTTATTTAGGTTAAAAACCTTTAGGTCCTTATATAGGGGAGTATTATAGTTAGGTAGCGCGGTATAGTAGCGTCGAAGGGTTTTAATATAAGGCTCTAGGAGCCTTCTAGTATTAAGTATAAGCGTAGTTATAGCCTTATAACTATAGCTAGCTAGTTATAACTCGTTCGGTATATTAATAATAAAGTAAAGGGGGGGTATTAATTAGTTTTAAGTCGGTTAGTTAATATAAATTAGTTAGCTTAGCGCTTAGTTAGGTGCTATACTTACGTTAATTAATTAATAAGGTTAGGGTAGTAGTAAGTTAAGATATTATACTTCTATCTCTAGAGAATAGATAGATAAATATAGAATAGTATTATAAATAGCGAATAGGTAAAGGTTAGTATACTTTAATTATATTATATTAAGTAGATTCTATATTAGAGAAGGAGAAAGTCTAACTATAGGCTAGCGCAGCCTCGGAAGGCTAAAGAGTCGCTTAGTAATCACATGACTCGCAAGTCACGTAATCGCAAGTCACGTGATCGCAAGTCACGTAACCCGAAATTCAGGGAGGTCTAACTCAGCGCCGTGACACTATACTATAAAAACTATAAAAAGACTAACTATACTAAGGATAACTATGCCTTTCTATACCCTAAAAAGGCCCCAGCATAGTGGAATAAAAATAATAATAAAAATAATAATAAAAACAAAAAACCCTCTACCTCTACTACTACTAAGGAAGTTAATATAACTACCTCAAGGGGTATAGAAGAAGTAGAAGAAGAAAGTAATACTTCAATAACCCCCTATATATCTATTAATCAAAACACTGATTAAAACGAAGATCCTATGGATCTTAACGACTCTAGTGAAAATCAGGAGTTTGAAAACGTAAATATATCCTATAATAATCCTTATAATAATAATATAATAACTAATAATATAACCTTAGGTACTTTGATTCAACAGAGTATTATAACTAAGGAAAAGGACTTAGGATCAAGGCATTATAACCAAATTAATACTATATCCTATATCGATACTGCTGCTACTATATATATAGTTAAAAGTCACACTCTTTTATATAACAAAAAGTCTATAAATACCTCTATAAAGTGGGGCAGAGCAAATTAGCTTACTGCTACTATAAGGGGAGATTTAAATATTTTCCCTAATAATAATAAAATAATATTAAAAGACGTCTATTATATACCTAAACTAGGTATTAATTTACTTAGTTAAAGTCGACTTGATAATATAGGTATAGCCTCTATTATATAGCAGAAACCTATTTTATATGATATATATAATAACTGTACTAGGCCTCTGGCCACTGCATAGTGATTTTACCTGCTCAAGTGCAACAGACCTTCTAACTCCGCGCCTCCTAACAATACACAGCCTGGTTAAGGAGTCACCTCTCGTATAGTAGCGTTCGCAGCACCTTGCTAGAAGGTCGACCTTTTGGGTTAAGGAGTCATCTCGTATAGTAGCTTTCGCAGCACCTTCAGCACCTTGCTCGAAGGTCGACCTTTTAGGTTAAGGAGTCATCTCATATAGTGGCTTTTCCAGGCCACGAGAGCCTCAGTAGCCCGTTCGGCTCCGATATAATCAGCCCCGGTATGGCGCGCGTCCGACTCTATGCGGTGATATTCAGAGGGTTTACTTGCGAGTAGTAGGAACGTATAGGGTTCCTATATTGTTTTCCTTAACTAGTAGAGGGTATAGGTCAAAATACCTATATAGTATTTCCCGAATTATGCCTGCGAACTGGGTGAATTTGTTGTAGTCTTTTTGCAAAGGGGCTGCGGCGTAATTCCGAGCTTAATAATAACTGTACTATAGCTACGGGCTATAAGTCTAATGACCTCTATCTCTTTAAAATACCCTTGAATCAGGGTTATAAAGCCCCCTTAAAGAGGAATAATAATAATAATAATAATAATAATAACCTACTCTATACGCAATCTATAACTAATAATAATAACAAAGATCTATATAAACTATGGCATGACCGTCTAGGTCATATAAGCTATAAATATCTTAAGAATCTTTCAGATAATACTAAAATAAATAATAACCTTATAAATAATAATAATAATAATAAGGCTATGAATATAACAAATCTTCCACCTTATGAAGCCTGCCTTAAGGGCAAGTTGATTACTAAGGTTAATAAAAGATTAATATATAATAAATATCTAGATTATCTATATTATATAGCCTTAGATCTTTATGGACCTATAAGTCCTAAAACCTATGATTACTATAGGTAGTTTATAATATTTATTGATAAATATTCCCGCTTTGCGTGGGGAAAACTATTAAGATATAAGACTGCAGAGTCTATTACTAAAGCCTTTAATGAATTCAAGGCTAAAGTTAATAATAATAATAATAATAAGCATATAAGAGAATTCAATACGGATAGTGGACTAGAATTCACTAATAAAGGTATTAAAGATATATATATAAATAGTGGTATTATCCATAATATCAGACCTCCTTATACCTATGAACTAAACGGATTCATAGAGCGTATTATATGCACTATTATTAATAAAGCTAGGGCTATTTTATATAACTCTAGTCTACCCTTAAACCTATAGGGTGAAGCAGTCCTTGCTTCTATATATCTATATAATAGATCCCCTCATAAGGCTATTTAATATAAACCTCCCTTCGAGTTAAAGAATGAACGAAAGCCTAATATAAATAATATAAGGGTTTGGGGTAGTTTATACTACTATAAAAGTTATAATCCGTTAATAAAGAAGCTTAACCCTAGAGCTTTAAAGGGAGCTATTATTAGTTATGGCTCTAACGGTTATAAGGTCTATAATATTAATAATAAAAAGGTGCAATAGTCGAGAGACGTTATTATATTAGAAAACAACTTTATTACCCAATAGAAAGAGTTACCTATATATATTAAATCCCAATTCGATAATAATACTACTGAAAGTAGTAATAATAATAATAATAATAATACTAAGATATCTCCCCTACATCCTAGTAATAACTCTTTACCGAATCCAACTATTAAGGCTGGTATTAATAAGAATAATAATAATAAAATTCAAGATATAAATAATAATAATAATAATAATAATAACAATAATAACAATAATAACAATAATAACAATAATAACAATAATAACAATAATAACAATAATAACAATAATAACAATAATAACAATAATAATATGAAATATAAAGCCCGTTGGGTAGTTCAAGGTTTTAACCAACATATTGGTATTAATTACCTTGAGACTTTCAGTACTACTTATAAACCTAAAAGCTATAGATTTATATTAATATTTGCTATAAAGCATAACTATATATTAAAGCAGTTTGATGTTACTACTGCTTTTACCCACGCAGATATTAATAAAGATCTATATGTGAGAATACCTACTGGTTTCTCATATGATAAAAATACTAATACATTAATATATAATAATAATAATCCAATGGATAATAGCTTAATATATAAGCTAAATAAAGCCTTATATGGCTTAAAACAAAGCCCACGCCTATAGTAAAAATACCTACGGTCAATACTACTTCAGTATAACTTTGAAGTCTCTCTCTATGATGAGGGAGTATTTATATTAAATAAAAATAAATACAAAGCTATTTTAGCTTGTTATGTTGATGATATGCTATTAGCTATTAACAATAATAATACCTATAATTATATATATAATAACTTAACAAAGCATTTAAGACTTCAATACTCAGGGGAGCCTAGTATCTTCCTAGGTAATGAAATAATAATAGACCGTATAAATAAACAACTATATATAAAACAAGTAAAATATACGGAAAAAATACTTAATAAGTATAATAAAGCTATAGTCTATAGGGCTGATACCCCTATGGATGATAATCTAAAGTTACATAAGAATAATAACTATGCAACTAAAGAGGAAATATTATAATATTAACAAGAAATCGGAGCCCTATTATACCTAGCTTTAAAAATAAGGCTAGATATTACTTTAGCGGTTATAATATATGCCCGTTATAGTAGTAATCCCTCTAAAGAGCACTTTATAGCTCTTAATAGAATATGGGGATATATAAATAAATTCCCTAACTATGGTTTAATATATAACTAGAATAAGGATATACCTAATAATAATAATATAATTAGATTTACGGATTTAGATTAGGCACGAGATCTTAATAATCGAAAATCAACCTCAGCTTATATATTTATATAAGGTTTATATAATATTATATCCTATTCTTCTTCTAAACAAAAAACAGTAGCCCTATCAAGCTGCGAAGCTGAATATATAGCTCTATTAGATATAGCAAAAGAGGCTCTCTATATATATTATAGCTATAACTTTTTGCTTAATGAAATAGGCTATAAAAGCCTTATAAAGCCTAAAATACTTATAGATAATATCTCAGCTCAAAACTTAGCTAAGAATCCTGAATTCTATAAAAAGGCTAAGCATATTAATATTAAATACCATTTTACTAGAAATCTAGTTATAGAAGAAGAGATTTTCCTCTTTTATATGCATTCTAGTAATAATATTACGGATATATTAACAAAGCCTTTGGGTAAGATAAAATTCTATAACCTATTACGTATAATAGGTAATAATAATAATAATAATATAGATAATGATAATAATATAAATATAAATAACAATAACCGCATTATAGATCTAAATTATTAGACTGTAATAATAATAAAAGTCCAGTTTTTCTTTTTATACCTATAAGTTTTAGGTTTTGAGGTTTTTCTACTAGCAATTATTATATAAAACTCTAAGAATTTCCTCTTTATTTTTCCCTACTGGGTTTTAAGAGTTTTTATATTAGAGTATATAACCTATAAAGAGAGTGTGATAATATAATATAACATAATATAATAATAAGCTATATATAAATAGATATATACCTTACGGGGGGGTGTAAGAATACCGAAGGTATATCTTAAAAATTCTATAATAGTCTTATAAGGTTTATAAAAACCTTAATAAATAACTATAGTATATATAGTTATATACCTATATAATATCTCCGAAAAATACTTCAATAACTATAAAACATAAAAAAATAACTATAAAAGTATTTCCTTTATGGAATAAATACTTTAAAAATCTATATAAATTCTAATACTAGCAATAACCTTATATATATATATATATTTATAATCCTTAGCTTTATAGCTATAAATATATCGAAATTGCGCACGGACCACATAGTGATCCAAGCGCGATTTCTGGTTAATAAGCTACTGCTTTGCAGTTACGTTTCAGAATATCTTACCCCTCACTTCGTGAGGGCAGGATTTATAACTTAGAAATAATAACAACAATATCATTATCAATATTATTAATATTCAACGATTTCTCTATCAATTAATTCCAGGAAAAATACCTCCTTATGCTTAAATTTATCAGCTTTTATCACCATATTACTCAGTCTATTAATATCTATTATTCAGGCTGTTTTACCGCCCCTTTTGCTACCTATATACCAATTCTTACAATTCTAAAGGCTTTAAAGAGGGTATATAACTATTTATATAAATAATACTTTATCCTAGAGACGGACGCTTAGATATTAGTTACATAACTTAATAGAGCGGCTATAGACCTCCTAGGAGCTCTTATTATTTACTAGATTATATAGATTTAAATATTTAACTTTAAAATATAATATATCTATAGCACTTAGAATATAATAGTAGATAGCTTATTATAAAAACCCCGGGGACCTTCTAATATTATTAATAAGGAAGCTAAGGGGGAGATTAACTCTTAGATTAATTTATAGATCTT
>JAVHLU010003320.1:0-11926 GCA_036785755.1 Colletotrichum ledebouriae
AGCCTTAGTAGCCTATTTAGCTCTAATATAATTAGCCCTAGTATAGCGCGTATCTAACTTTATATAGTAATATTTAGAGGGTTTACTTATAAGTAGTAGGAATATATAGGGTTCTTATATTATTTTCTTTAACTAGTAGAGGGTATAGGTTAAAATACTTATATAATATTTCCCGAATTATACCTGCGAACTAGGTGAATTTGTTATAGTCTTTTTGCGAAGGGGCTGCGGCGTAATTCCGAGCTTAATCCTTAGCCCATCCGTTCCTTCTTCAGCAAACGTAACGTATAGTTCTTGCCAAGCTCGTGACACCATCTCTTCGAGAGGAGTCGAGGGACCCCTTGCCCATGAGTGCGTACTAAAAATCAGAGGCATGTCCGAGCTATGGTTTGCGCGGAGCCAAGGACGCGGGGCGATGTTGGGGAAGGAGCTGCTGCCATCAAGGGCAAAGACCCTGAATAAGAAACGAAATGACGGCGCATGCGCAGAGCGAGCTCTAAATCAGTCTTCAGCACCACTCTGAGGGAGCATTTAAACCTGGTATTCCCCTCGCCATATCTACCATCGGTCTGAGAAAGTAGCGTTTTGTCATTTTCTCGGCCCAATCTGGATCAGGGCCGTCATGGTGATACAGAGCGACTGAATTGCCCTCGTCGTTCATTTTCTCCCAGATAGAGGCTTACGGTGGAGTTCGTCAGCAAGTTATGTTCGCCCAAGGCGAGGAGAAAAAGTCATACCAGCTTGCTAAAGTTTTCCGCTTTCGCTCGCTCCTCTCAGTCGTCGAACAAAGTGAAACCGTCCACGATCGATCTAAAGCTGAGGAACGGCTTCTCACTTCTTGCCCAATGATCCCGGATGGCGTCAATCAACTTGTCGGCAGGCTGTCGTCTCATGAGATCTAACTCGGCGGCGAAGTCGTCGCCTTGGAACCCCAAGGCTTTGGCAAAGAAGCTGAAATGCCTGCATTTCGGGTCGCTGACAGGAAGCGGAGGAAGCGCGCAGCCGGAGTTCATGACGAGGTTGCGAACTAATGGCTTATCGCAGTACAAGAGCGAATAAGCATCAACGCTTCGAGCGCCAGCATGTCACGAGCCAGGATAATATCGCAGGGAAAAGGGCTTAGCGGGCTAAGTTAGGGAAGTCCGTAGGAGTTAGGGGCTATAGGGAGGCACTAGGTAACCCCTAGATAAGTCCTCTAGCCCTTACCTAGTAGACTAGAGGGCTAGAGAAGAATATTTAACCTTTTGCTACCCCTAACTATACTAACCCTATTACTCTATATTATACTAATTTATAATATATTCTTCTCTCTTACTTATATTAATAGGGATATAAACTATTAGAGTAGTATAATATATAATAATATAATACTTACCTATAGGTTTACTAGGGAGATAAATATAATATTATTATTAGGATCCCCTACTAGCTAGGAGTAACTAAATAGCTAAACCTAGGATAAGATACTTATTAAATAAAATAATAATAAGGGTACTAGTAGGGGACTAAGTAGTTAATTAATAGAGGCTAAATTAGATTAGCTTATTAAAAAAGAAAAAAAAAGGGGTAGCTAAAGTATAAATAGGAATATTTTAAAGCCTTAAGGGCTAGCTAACCCTTAACCCTAGTAAGTAACCCTATTACTTACTAGGTAGTTATTAGTAATAAACTAAAGAAGTACTAATCGGAGCTTTAGGGGAAGTATCTCCTAATACTTAAGTATAAAGGGGGTACCTAGACTAACTTTAAGTAATTTATATTTAACCTTAACGCGCGATTTAAGATAAATAAGATTATATTAGACTTAGAAAAGGTACTATTTATAACTAGGTGCTTAGAGGGACTAATAGTAAAGTAATAGACCTTATACCTCTCTATTAACTATAGTAATAAAATAAAGGATATAACCTAGGTAATAATAAAGGACTAGTTAACTAATAATATTACTAATATAAGGTCTAGGACCCTTAGTATATAAACCTAACTTAAGTAGACCTACTAATAACTAGGATAATTATACTAGAGCTTTATTAATTACTATAAAGGGATTGAGGTAGAGAGCTCCTATTAATAACTAGAGGAGATCTAGGTAGCTAATATAATAACTAGGCTAGACTATAAGCTCTAGTACTATGTTATAGCAAGCAGGTTACTAAAGTCGTAGCTTAACCTTAATACTAGGGCTAGAAATACCAAACTTATAGTTAATATATAGATATATAATATACTAGTAAGGGACTAGGGGGCTAATAATAATAGATAATAACTAGAGGGCTAAACCCTTAATTAGGAGGGGTAAACCGAGGCCCTAAAGGGATAGACCTATAGGGATTATAGTAATACTAATAACTACTAAGAGGATACTAAGGGCTTACTATAGGATACTAGGAAGGAAATTATCTATTATAGTTATAAGAGGAAAAGCTATATCGCGCTAAGGTGCCTATACTATAGGAAGTATAGCTACCCCCGCTATAAAGGGAAACCCTACCTTAGTAAATAACTAGAGGAGGACTAGGTAGTAACATATATAATTTAATAGGGTAGTAACTAGCTACGTTATATTAAAGTAATAATATAGGTCTGAGTTATAAGTAGCTAGAAGACTAGTGCTATACTTATTAATTATAGGGCTAATAAGAATATTATAAACTAGAGGATTATAACTAATACCTAACTAGAGGCTAATAAGTTAGAACCTATTAGGGGGATATAGGTATCTAAAGGACCTAACTATAGTATATAGAAGTTAGTAACCTAAATAACTAATAGTATAGGTATCTAGCGGATAGCTTTATATAATTTTAGGATTAGTAATAATAATAATTATAATACTATCCTAGGTATCCCTTAGTATATAGCGGAGTACTCTAATTTTAATTAGAGGGAGTTAAGCTAGACCTTTCCCCTATATAAAAAGAGTATCTATCTTATTATAACTATAAAGGAACTTAGGCGTATTAGGAATAAAGCGAGAGTAGTACTTATAAGGGTACTATAAGTTAACTATATATTAACTACTAATTACTAGGAGGATACTTAAGACCCTAAGGATACTAAGGGGATTAAAATAAATATCTTACTAGAATACTAGGACTTTAAAAAGGTATTTAATATTAATCTAGTAAGAACTACGCTAGAGTTTAGGACTACTAAGAGCTACTTTATTAACTTAGAGCTTAGAACTAAGCCCCTATTTAAGCCTATTTACTTACTAACTAAAAAGGAGTTAGAAGAATTAAGGGATTATATCTATAAAGCCCTATAAAAGGGATAGATTTACTTATTAATAAGCCTAATAAGGGTGCTAATTTTATTTATCCTAAAGAAGGGAGGTAAGTTAAGGTTATATATAGATTACTAGGGGCTTAACTAAGTAACTACTAAGAACTATATCCCCCTCCCTTTAATTAATAAGATCCTTAACTAGCTCTCTAGAGCTAAGTACTTTACTAAGCTTAACCTTAAGGATATATATTACTAGGTAAGGATCTAGGAAGGAGATAAGTAGAAGATAGCATTCTATATATAATATAGCTATTATAAATATTATATTATACTATTTAGGCTTATTAATATACCCGCTACCTTCTAGATATTTATTAATAAGTTACTTATAGGCCTAGTTAATATTATCTATATTATATATTTAGATAATATCTTAATTTCTACTAATAATATAAACTCCTATATAGAGGCTATAAGATAGGTACTTACCTAGCTAGAAGCTAATAGCCTCTATATAAACCCTAATAAGTATAAATTTTATAAGGAGGAGATTAAATTCCTTAGGTTTATAATCTTAATAGATAGAGTTATTATAGAATATAAGAGAGTTTAAGTAATAGCTAAGTAGCTAGTACTTATTATAATACGAGAGATTTAGTAATTTCTAGGATTTATAAGGTTTTATAAGAGATTTATTAAAAACTACTCTAAGATTTATAGCCTATTTATTAACTAACTTACTAATATAGCTAAGAGATAGCTAGTAATAACTAGGGAGGTAATAATTACTTTCTACTAGCTCCGCGCTTTATTTATAAAAGCGCTTATATTATATTACTTTAATTCTATACTCCTAATTTAAGTTAAAACTAATATATTAGACTTTATAATAAGGGTAATATTAAGCTAGCTAGAGGGGGATATATAGAGACTAGTAGTATTTATCTTAGAAGCTTAAGGGTATATAATTATAATATAGCACGCTAGAGGTAGAACTACTAGTTATTAGGGAGGTAATAGTAAGGTAGTAGTACTACTTACTTTACTCCTAGTATTATATCTAATTTATTACTAACTACCTAGGTTATTAATACCTTATTAATAAAGAGATGCTTAGTAGCTACTAGGCTTAGCTATTATAAGATCTATTAATATTTAACTTTAAAATTAAATACTAGCTAGGTTACTATAACCTAGCTAATAATTTATTATCGAGACCTAACTATACCCTAGAGGATATAGAGATTAATAAAGCTAGGGACTTACTCTTAAAAGACTTCTTATAAAGTTTTAATAATACTACTATCTAGAGGGTAAATACTAAGTAGTAATAAGGCGCCTAACTACTAAATACCTCGCTAGAATAACTTATACCCTTACTCTAGGAATAAGTTAAGAAAGCCTAATAGAAGGACCCCTTTTATATTAATAAGGAGTAGGAATAGCGAGGTATAAGGTAGTTATTAAATAATACTAATACCCTAAGATATTAGGAGGCTTATATATCCCTAATAACTACTTACTTTAAAATAAAGTCCTTAGAGCTTTCTATAATAAACTATCTAGAGGTTACTAAGGGGTTACTAAAATACTAAAGAGGATTAGAAAATCGTTCTTCTAGAATATATAGAAGGGTAATATAAAAGAATATATTAAGATATATATAATATACTAAAGCACGAAGCTAAGATATTACCTCTTATATAATAAACTCGCACCCCTACTAATACCTACCTAGCCTTTCTAATAGATATTAATCGACTTTATTATAAAACTACTACTATCTCTAATAATAATAAATAAGGTATATAATAGTATTCTTATTATTATTAACTAGTTTATAAAATACTCCCTATATATCCCTACTAGGGAGTTACTTACTATTAATAGGTTAGCTATACTACTAACTAAATACATTTTCCTTATATTTAGGCTCTTAGAAGCTATTATATCTAATTAGGGATCGCTATTTACTAGTAACTTCTAGTCTAAAGTATACTACCTACTAGTTATAAGAGGAAGATTAGTACTACTTTCTATCCCTAAACTAATAGCTAAATAGAACGCTAGAACTAGAGTATTAAGTACTTTTTAAGGACTTTCTATAATATTAACTAAGATAACTAGGTAATATAGCTTAACCTAGCCTAATTTATTTATAATAACTCCTATTATAAAGCTACTAAGACGTTACCTACTAAACTACTAATAGGATATCCCCTTTATAAACCTAACGATATTAAACCTTAGTTAAAGGTTTTAATCCTAGTAATATATAAGAGAATCTAGGGCTTACTTACCTAGAGGTTAGCTATTACTAACTTACTTTAGAAGTATAATAAAATATACGCTAAGTTCTATAATTAGAGGAGGACCTCTATTATTTTCGCTATAGGAGACCTCGTCCTACTTTTAACTAAAGATATTAAGTAGAGGTAGCCCTCCTATAAACTTTCTAATAAATATTTAAGCTTATTTAGGATCTAATAAGTAATTAATAGGGGATAGGTATATAAGCTATAAGTAGATAAAAAATACTAAATCTATAATATATTCGCGCTTATATAATTAGAACCCTTTTTTAGCTTAGCTGTTTTACCACGAGATATTCTAATTAATAATAATAATAACGTCTATATAGTAGACTATATTATTACTTATAGGGGCCTTAGATATAACTATTAATACCTTATTAAATAGAAGGGCTATAGCGAACTAGATAATTTATAGGAGCTATAATATAATATATTAATAGACTTATAAAGCGATTATAAGTAAAAGCATTATAATTGCTATATAATTAAATAGATAACTTAATAAGTAACTAGTAGTTAGGTAGAAATAGGGTATATTAGCTAGGTATCTTAATTTACTAGCCTAAAGGCCCCTAATAAAGTAAAAAGAGACTAGAAAAACGCCTAAAGGTAATACTATACTACCTAGAGGTTATTAGTAGCTTACTAGGAGCGCTCCTAAAAATTTTATATCTACTAAGCACTAGTACCCTCCTTACTAAGACTAGTTATATCCCTTTTAATATTATTATCTCTTAAATAGATAAATAAAGTAATAAATAGAATAGTTAGAACCTTATAATATTACTTTAAGTTAGAAATACTAACTAGAGGAGTACTAATAAGGTACTAATCGAGATTAGGTTAACTTACTACTTTATTAAAAGCCTTATTTACCTCTTTAGTATACTTAGCTTATATATCTTATATATCTAGCTACTTACTAGCTAGCTACTCTATTTCTAAGTAATAGTAGCGGAGCTCCTTATTCTACTTATAGTATAACTTAGTTTATTTCTTAGCCTCCTTAATAAGGCGCTACTAATACCTAGCTATATCCTCTAACGTAATTACCTAGTAGTTCTCTATCTCTATAGAGATCTTAGCTTCCTTAGCCTTATACTTCTTAAGCGTTATAATAGCTTTATTCTTCTTAACTTAGAGGGCCTTCTTAATTATAAGCTAGGTAGTAAGGATCTCCTCTTAAATATAATTAGATATTAGTAGTAAAATACTAGGGAGGTCCTAGGGACCTACTTTATTCTTAATATACTAAGCCTAAAGGTTAGGCGTAGAACTAGCCTTATTTATAAAGCGTTTAATCTTATTAGTAGTACCTATTATATAATAAGTAGCTTATAATACGTTAGTAAATAAAAAATAGAAAATACTAAGTAAAATATATAGTAATATAAGTCTTATTATTACTTATTTTAATATAATATTTATATTTAGTAGAAATATCTAAGAAATAAATAAGTTAGTAATGAATTTAAAACTAAAAACTAATAAAATATTATATAAGTACTAAATAAGAACTAGGAGCTTATTATTACTCTTAAAGTAGAGAATTAAGCTTATAAGGAGCTTAATATAAGGGAGATCCTCCTTAGGGGGCTCCTATTTCGCTATAGCTAGGAGGTACTAGTAATAAGGGAACCCCTAGAGTATACTTATAAGAAGGAGGGGAGCTTTACTAATAGTATTAGTAGTATTAGTAGTAGAGGATAATATAATAATAAATTTATTATATAGTAATTAAGATAAAGTTATTAGTAGGGGAGTAGGAGGCTAATAGTAAGTTATTAGTAGTAATAATAATATTATAAATCTAAAGAAATAAGAAGGAGAGATTTTAATAGGGCGGAATTTTAAATAATATTTATATATATTTAACTTAATATTAAAACTAGCTTTTTATATAGCTAAAAGGAGGATAATCTCTAGATTATTATATTATTTAACTTTATTTAACTTTATTTAACTTTATTTAACTTTATTATATATAGGAAGGTACTAGATAGTTACTAAATAATAACTAATAACCCCCTATATTATAATAAAGGCTTTCTTTATCCCTAGAGGGAGAATACCCTTATTAAACCTATAAAGGGGCTAAAAATATAATAATAAGTAGAAAGTATAATAATTTAGAGGGTGAATTTAAAGTAATAAAAACGAGCTTAAATAATAATACGTTTTAATATAACTTATAAAAGAAGGAGTAACCCTTATAAGGGGGCTTAGCTATAACTATCTAGATAACTACTAGGTAGTCCTAGACCTATTAGATAAAGCTATAAGAGTAGTTAGAGTAAGGGGATTAGCCCTATTACTAGCTTACTACTCCTTTAAGCTATAAAATCCCTTAATACTAAGTATAAGAGCTATAAGAGTATCTAGGGTAGAGGATAAGTATCTTATTACTAGTTAACTACTCCTCTAAGCTATTTAGCTATCTAAAGAAGAGTTATATAATTAGAATAAGGGATATTAAATTCTAAACCTATAAAAACTAAGAAGTTATAAAGTCTTATAGGGGGGTATTAAGTACTCTCTAGATAACTATAGAGTAAATTAGTTTAAGAATAGACTAGCTTAGAGGGGGGGGATTATATTATAAGCTAGGATAATATTATAGGGAAAAGGGCTTAATAAGCTAAGTTAGGGAAGTCTATAGGAGTTAGGGGCTATAAGGAGGTACTAGGTAACCCCTAGATAAGTCCTCTAGCCCTTACCTAGTAGACTAGAGGGCTAGAGAAGAATGTTTAACCTTCGCTACCCCTAACTATACTAACTCTATTACTCTGCACTATACTAGTTTATGATATAGCAGATTGGCCGAAATGAGTTATTCGTAACGGATCACCTCCGAGTGAAGCAATGCGTTGATGTACCCATTCGAGCCCGAGACGTTGGTCTAAAAGCCCTAAATTCCGCTTATGCGGCTGGAGACCTGCTGCACTTAAAAAACCAAACATTGTCAATCTATAGCTATTGAGTAAAGTCAGATAAAGAACAATGCCCGGACTCAGCTAATCTTACTTGATAGCTACTACTGGATGCCTTTGGCTATTCTCAACCCAGGGAGTCGGGTTCTGATAAGGCACCGTACAGCTACCCACGAGGAAGGCCCTACCCGTGATGAAGACTATCACCCGCAACTTGGCTGCTTATGGGCGCTCGACTACGTCCTTTCCCAATATACATAGCGGCAGGCAATCCTCGGTCTCGTCATTGATCTGGAACTCAGGGACATCTGTATTGTATACGGAGGCTCTTCCTCCGGTTGGTTGCTGAGGACAGGATGGCCCAAAGCTCGTGGCATCAATGTGGTCTTGTGGCAACTTCGGAGTTGGTGGGAGCCACCGACGTGAGCCTATCGGTGACTCGGCAAAGCGAATGACCAAGAACTGGGCAACATTATTGTAGTCTCTGTTGACGAAGCCTTTGACTAATCCCCTTTGACTAATCCGAACGTTGACTGGACTGTGAGGTAGTCGATACCGAGTTTGCTTCCGCTTATGGCGGACATAGTCGAGCTCTATCGATTGGGAGGCGTGATTAATTGAGACACAGAAACCTGATTAACTGCAACTTGTCCTGCGTTATTTTAAGCTTCCGGCTCGGTGGGTCGAGTATGATCAGTACTTGAGTCCTTTAGCTGGCTGTTCCTCTGAATGGCCCGTGGACGGACAACTCCGAGCGACTTGAGCTCAGCGGCTTGACCAGAGAAACTCAGAAAGAAACGCCCACGCACAACTAATATTTCGCGTAATCCTTTCGAATCTTTTGGCGAGGAATATACTACCAAGATAGCTCTCGTGTGAATGTTGCTTATTACAGTGTATTCATGTGGACTAGTGTCTACCCGTATTTGGTGCACAGAATGTGTAAAAATCTAAGCATTCAGGAGCGTCTATATTTAGGGCGTGATAGTTTACTAAAAATTATTGGGATTTAGGCTAAGTTATAGAGCTACTAGTTAGCTAAAAAAATAAATATTCTAATTCTTTCGAGGGACTATACCTTATTAGGCCTAAATTTTAGCTTATATAAGAGGTACCTATTCTAGCTAGATTTATATATTATCCCCCCCCCCCCTACTTAATAGGTATTTCCCTTAATAGGGGTTAATTTCAGGGGTATAAATCATAAAAAGTTAGCTTTTTACTAATTAAGTATAGGAGTCGATTAGTAGCTAATTCGATAAATAATTAAAAAAGTCGCTACTAATATAAGCGCGCGCTACTATAATAGATTGATATACTAAAAGCGTTATTACTATAATAATAGTTAGTATTATTACTAAAGAGGACTTTTAAGCTAATAACGAGAGGGTTAATAGGTATACCCTTCCTAGGAAGTATACTTATAATATATAGCGTAACTTCTTATAGGTTACTATAGCTATTATAAGGGACTTCCTTAATAATACTAATATCGAGTTTTAAGAGTTATTCCACTTTATAAAGGTAGAGTTCTCCTTACTTATAGACTAGCTATATAAGAGGGACCTCGTTATTAATACTAAGTTCTAAACTACTAAAAAGAAGGTATTAATCTTCTTATATATTATTAGGTAGTTAGTAATATAATAGAATACTACCTCTTAATTTAAAGTATCTTAGAATATAATATTAAAGATATTTTAGATTATACTAGAGGCTATATATATTATATATTAATACTTTATTAAGTTCGGAATTACGCCGCAGCCCCTTCGCAAAAAGACTATAATAAATTCACCTAGTTCGTAGGTATAATTTAGGAAATACTATATAGGTATTTTAACCTATACCCTCTACTAGTTAAAGAAAATAATATAGGAACCTTATATATTCCTATTACTTATAAGCAAACCCTTATATAAAGTTAGACGCGCGCTATACTAGGGCTAATTATATTAGAGCCGAACGGGCTACTAAGGCTCTCGTGGCCTAGAAACGCCCTCGCTAAACCTTCTAGCAAGGTGCTATAAAAGCTACTATATAAGATAACTTCTTAACCTAAAAGGTTAACCTTCTAGCAAGGTACTAAAGGTAAATACTACTATATAAGAGGTAACTCCTTAACTAAAGAGGTCTATCCTAAGAGGTTCTTATAGCTAGAAGCATAAGAAGCTCTGCGAGCAGGGCCTTATGCCTCTCCCTCTTCCTTATCCCTTAACTATGTCGGCACTAGACCCCGCATATGTATTAATACTTTATAAAGCTACTCGATTTATTATATATCTTAGAGGAGGTTAAATATAATATAGAGAGGGCTTAGTTTAATAGGTATATTAGAGCGATAAATAAGACGTTTATCCCTACTTATATCCCTATAGATAATTAGTAATAATTCTTTAATTAGAAGGGGTAATTAGCTTAAAATATACTTATAGTAGTAAAGTTTAACCTCACTTTTATATATATACTTATAGGTATAGAGGGCTCTATTAATAACGTAACCCTACTTAACTATACGTTAGCCTGGTCTTTTAAGATATTAGATAGGAAGTATTACTTTACTAATATAGGCTTCTAATAGGATCTTAAGGGTATAGTAGTACTATTTAATAGTAAGAGGTATTACCTAAAAGATTATAATAAGGGGATATTATAGCTATAGAGTAAGAAGGAGTTATTTAACTTATACTATATAAGGCTGAGAATAATAGTAGAGAGGGTATTTAAAGTACTAAAGAAGGTATTTATAATCCTTTAAAGTAGCCTACTAAAGTATAACTTTACTATATAAATCTAGATTATTTATATAATAACTAAGCTATATAACTTTATTAAAATTATAGAGAGGGAGCAAAAGAAAGTAGAGAATAAACCTAATAATATTAACATTAAAAAAATCCTTAAAATTATATAAGTAAGAGTAAATAAGTTAGTAAGTAAAAAAGGGCCTAGATTTACGTTTTTAGTTATTAATTTAGTACTAGTAGTAGTAGTAGAAGAGGTTAGAGGAGGAGGAGTAGTTAATAGAGGTAGTTATTAGGTAATTAGCGCTAGAAGTAATAAGGCTATAACTACTATTATTCTATTACTTTTAAGGATTTTATGACTTATTTTTTAGATATTACCTTACTTTAATAAAACTAATAAGACTTTTTCTTAGCGCTAAAGTTAGGGTTTAGTAAGCCCCCTTAAAATCTAAGCGTTCTTATTAGATTAAAAATATTTAAGGTTTCCTAGCCCTTCCTAGTCTCTCTAATTACTTTAGGTTAACTTATCTCTATTACTAGCCTCCTCCCCCTCCTCCTCCTCTAAGTTTAATATATTATTACTATTATTAAACCTACCCCTATAACTCCTACTACTTATAATACTATTATTCTATAAGTATAGGAGCTTTAATCTCTTTAGTAACGCGTTAAATACTAAGGCTTAAATAGGGTTATATTTAAAATA
>JAVHLU010003321.1:0-11924 GCA_036785755.1 Colletotrichum ledebouriae
ATTTTCTTTAACTAGTAGAGGGTATAGGTTAAAATACCTATATAGTATTTCCTAAATTATACCTGCGAACTAGGTGAATTTGTTATAGTCTTTTTGCGAAGGGGCTGCGGCGTAATTCCGAGCTTAATAAGAATTAGGATTAATATTTCTATATATGTTATTTTAAGTATTCTTTTTAAAAAAGTAATAACTAATAGTAATTAGTTATTTATTATTTATAGGAGTTTTTAAATATAAGATAAGAATAATTAGTTCAATTTTAAGAACTCTAAATTATTACTAAAAGCTTTAATTAATAAATTTATTACTTAGAGGGAACTTTATTAAGACTTTTTATTCTAATAAATTATTAAATTTTAAAAGAAGTTATTAATATTTTAGTATATGACTCTTAGAGAAAACTTACTTATTAAGTATATAAATAATAAATATTTAGTTTCAATTTGTAATATTATTTAGGAGCTATTAATTTTATTAACAAACTATCTAAATAGTTATATTTTATTAAGTTCGGAATTACGCCGCGGCCCCTTCGCAAAAAGACTATAATAAATTCACCTAGTTCGTAAGCATAATTTAGGAAATACTATACGGGTATTTTAACCTATACCCTCTATTAGTCAAGGAAAATAATATAGGAGCCCTCTATATCAAAGCTATTAGCGCAAGGCGTACTCACTAACCCCTAATAGGCCTAGGCCGCCTGGGCCGCCTCTGCCTTAGTAATACGGAGGACCTGCTTAAAGAAGGGCTACTTTATAGGGTATATAACAACCTGCTGAACTTCTACTACTAAGTTTACTTGCTTAGCTCTAATACTATTACGCCTTATAGAGTCCCCTATAGGGGTATTAAGGTAAGCCCTCTTAAGGGCTATACTAATAATACGCTCTCTATATATAGTAGAGTAGTTAATAAGGAGCAGGTTTTATTAATTATATTAAGGCTAAACTCTCTAGTAATCCCCTCTATAGTATTTATACTAAAGGGTATACCTCGCTCAGGCTTAGTATATTTATATATATAGTCTAGTGCTAATATAGTTAAAGGATAAGGATAAGGATAAGGGAGAGGTATATGGCCCTACTTATAGAGCTTCTTATACTTCTAGCTATAAGAACCTCTTAGGAAAGACCTCTCTAGTTAAGGAGTTACCTCTTATATAGTAGTATTTATAGTACTTTTAATACCTTACTAGAAGGTTAACCTTTTAGGTTAAGGAGTTATCTTATATAGTAGCTTTCGTAGCACCTTGCTAGAAGGTTTAGCAAGGGCGTTGCTATAAGAGCCTTAGTAGCTTATTTAGCTCCGATATAATTAGCCCTAGTATAGCGCGCGTCCGACTTTATATAAGGGTTTACTTATAAGTAGTAGGAATATATAGGGTTCCTATATTATTTTCCTTAACTAGTAGAGGGTATAGGTTAAAATACCTATATAGTGTTTCCTGAATTATACCCGCGAACTAGGTGAATTTATTATAGTCTTTTTGCAAAGGGGCTGCGGCGTAATTCCGAGCTTAATATAGGAACCCTATATATTCCTACTACGTATAAGTAAACCCTCTAAATATTATATAAAGTTAAACGCGCGCTACACTAGGGCCAATTATATTAGAGCCGAACGGGCTACTAAGGCTCTCGTGGCCTAGAAAAGCTACTATATAAGATAACTCCTTAACTTAAAAGGTTAACCTTCTAGTAAGGTACTAAAGGTGCTACGAAAGCTACTATATAAGATAACTCCTTAACCTAAAAGATTAACTTTCTAATAAGGTGCTAAAGGTACTATAAATACTACTATATAAAAGGTAACTCTTTAACTAAAGAGGTCTTTCCTAAGAGGTTCTTATAGCTAGAAGTATAAGAAGCTTTACTACTATAAGCAGGGCTTTATACCTCTCCCTCTTCCTTATCCTTATCCTTTAACTATATTAGCACTAGACCTTATATATAAAAACGCTAAGCCTACGCGAGGTATATCGTTTAATACTTATAATACTCGAGAGCTTATTAGAAAGTTTAGTATTAATATAACTTATAAAACCTACTCCTTTTTTACTTACTCTATTATATTGAGTTCGGAATTACGCCGCAGCCCCTTTATAAAAAGACTATAACAAATTCACCTAGTTCGCAGGTATAATTCGGGAAATACTATATAGGTATTTTAACCTATACCCTCTACTAGTTAAGGAAAATAATATAGGAACCCTATACGTTCCTACTACTCGCAAGCAAACCCTCGTATAAAGTCGGACGCGCGCCGCACCGGGGCCGATTATATTACTCTATTATATATAGATAGTATATTATTCATATAGCCCTTAAGAGGGCTCTTATTAATACCCCTAGAGGCCATACTTATTATTATATTATAGCTAAATAAGCAGACTTCGTAGTAGAAGCTAGGCGGGTTATTATATACCCTATAGAGTAGCCCTTCTTTAAGCATATCCTCCGCACTATTAAGGCAGAAGCAGCCTAGGCCCCTTAGTGCTTAAACGTTAGTAAGTACGGCTTGCGCTAAATAGAGAGAGCATTACTAATAATAGCATAGCGGCTAGTAGACGAAGCGGTAATAGAGGTAGTATTAGCAGCGCGGGTAGTGCGCGAGAGGAAAAGTTAATAGTTTTATAGTTTAAATAATTAAAAACCACGTTATTACTAATATAAAGCTAAAGATCTTGAGGCTATAGGCACGTATAAGTATAGTTATAGTTAGGAGAGGATCACGTAACTAAAGGCTGTATATTATTAGGAGGCGCGGAGTTAGAAGATCTATTGCACTTAAGTAGGTAAAATCACTATGCAGTAGCCAGAGGCCATAGTTATATTTCATAGAGGGGGGGGATAAAATATAATAATATATTATTAGTTTTTATAAAGAAGTTAAATGTTATTAAAAAACTACTAGAGGATATTTAAAAAAGAATTATAGATTTTACATAAAAACTAATAATTAAAAGAGTATCTATTAATCCTATTAGAGTTTACCAATAATATCTTAGTTTAAAAAACAAAAGTATTTCAATTTTTAACTAACTATAGTAGATTATCTTATAATATACTCCCTACTTTATATAGCCTATTAGTAAGTCTTCCTAGGGGAGTAAGTTATATAAATAGTATAAACCTTATAAATCTATAACTTAAGAATACTTAAGAGAGTAATTTCTTTATAAGCAATTTATATCTTTTTATAAACTCTTTAGGGGCCTCTGGCCACTGCATAGTGATTTTACCTGCTCAAGTGCAACAGACCTTCTAACTCCGCGCCTCCTGATAATACACAGCCTTCGGTCGGCGCGCGTCCGACTTTATGCGAGGGTTTGCTTGCGAGTAGTAGGAACGTATAGGGTTCCTATATTGTTTTCCTTAACTAGTAAAGGGTATAGGTTAAAATACCTATATAATATTTCCTGAATTATACCTACGAACTAGGTAAATTTGTTATAGTCCTTTTGCGAAGGGGCTGCGGCGTAATTCCGAACTTAATAAACTCTTTAAGTCTCTTCTAATTATTAGTTTTCAATAGTTATAAACTTAGTCTATTAGAATTATAATTTACCCCTTTATTACTACTAAATTATTTCATAAAGTATATAAACCTCTTTTTTCTACTTCTATATTTCTATATATATAACTATCTCTCTTATACTACTTATAAGATATCTTACTCTTCTTATAAAACTTTTAAAATAAACTTTTATTTTAAAACTATATAAGTAAAATTAAAAACTTATAAGAATTAGCTAATCTAATATAACCTATTTTAAAATTACTTATATTATTTATAATTCTTAAGAATTCATTAACCTAAATAAACCTAATATACCTAATTTTATAGATAGAAATAAACTAAATATACCTTCTCTTAAGAACTACTTATTAATCCTAAATAGGTAGAAGAAAGAGGTTTATAATGAATAAACTACTAAATAAATAAATAAACAAATTTAAGAAAGCTTAATTATATAATAAGAATCTCCTTAGTAATAAGATACTAATAAGAATGATATTATTTAAGGTCTTTTATTTCCTATATAAGTATAGGAATAAACCTAGAAGTAAACCTAATTCTAAAATTTAACCTCTTAGAATTAAGCCCCTCTTATATTAGAAGAACTAAAACTCTTAAAACTAAATAACCCTCTTTTCTAAGTTAGATATAATATATTTCTTCCATAATAAGGTATTATAGTTACTAAAACCTAAAATAACTAAAGAACTAAAGAGTAGCTCTTAAGATATATATAAAACTAATTACTTAAAAGTATTAATAAAAGGTTTATGAATATAATCTAGCTTTAAATTTTAAACTAAATAGATAAAACTAATATCTTATTTAAAAAGATCTTAAGATATAAGTTCCTTTATAGTTTTAGTTTATATATTTTAGTTACTTCTAATTGAAATGAAAATACAAGTTATTTATTAATTTTATAAATCTAAAAAGGTATTACTATAAATATTCTAAATAAGAACTCTTTTCCTCCCTAAATTATAATTAGACTTCCTAAAGAATAGTTTATTAGAAGTAAGTTAGTTATAAAGATTATTATTAGAGAAAACTACTTTATAATTCTTTATCAAGTTACTTATTTAATAATTAACCTGATTAGTTTCTTTAACTAAGAAACCAATCACTACTATTAAGTATAGAATTATAAACTTCTTAGTATGTAAGTTATTTTTATAGTTAAGAATCTCTTATAAACTATTAAAGTTTAAATTACTCTTGAATAAACCTTTTAGTAGATCTAAGATTTTATAATCTATAAGGAGATATTTTACTTTATTCCTAATATTAAGGAATATATTAAGATTCTAATTAGAATTATTTACTTAAATACTTAGTAGAAGAAGATAAAAGTTATTTTCTTCATAATTAATAGATAATTTAATAATTAATCAAGATTAAGATTGATTTTATCAATATAAAGATTAAAGTTAAAAGTATAAAATGTATTAAGAATAAAAAGTCTTAAGAGTTTAAAAATACCCCTAGAGAGATTAAGAAAGACTTCTATTAAGAATTTATTAATAAGAAATAAATTTTATAATATTTATAAACTTTAACGAACTATATAAGAATTAAAGTTATATTAACTAAGAAGTACTTTTATAAGCTATTCCTATAAGTAAGTACTATAATTCTTCGTAATATTAAGATTGAAATATTTTTAAAGATATAGAGATTTACCTACTAAGACTTTATAAATAAGAAATAAATAAAGCTGAAATATATCATAAAAATAAAAAGATATATTATGGAGAGTATTATATATCTTATTAATATAGTTACTATTATTACTAAACTACTATATTTAACTTAATTAATTTCTAAGAAACTAAATAATTTACTTAGATTTATTTTTAATATAAATAAATAAGAAAATAACTTTCTTCAGCTCTATATCAGCAGTCTAGTTAGTCTATATAAGTAGGTATTATAGTTCACCCTATACTATTATTATAATACTTTAAACCTAATAGTAGCACTTTAACCTATACTCAATCTTAATAAAGTAAAGAAATAAATCTTAGTATAACTAGTTATTAATACTTAGCTTAACTTATCTCTAGTAGAAGAGGGTAAATAGGTAGGTAAGTAAGTAGTAGACTAGTAAAATATATTAGTAAGAATATTATTTATAATATAACTCTGCACTACTATAGCTAAAAGGGTTCTTATAGCTATAATATAAGAACTTAACTAGGGCTGCTAGCCTTATATTATGAAATTTAATTAGTATTAACTGCGAAAGCTAGACTAGTCCCCTTGCCCTCTACTAACAACCTTTAGGTTATATAACTACTTAGATATCTTCTTTGCCATTAGACTTTAATTATTATAATAAGCCTTAACTATCTTCCTCTAGCTACCTCTATCTCCTCTCCTCTACTATTTAGAGGTTTATATTATAATAGATAACATCTTCTACCTTGCTGCATAGTCTTAATAAAGAGCCTTACTACTATTAGCTATACTCTTAATATATTCACCCTTCCTAACTTACTAACCCCTTATGCTACCTTAGCTATCTTAAGAAAGTTTATAAGGTATCTATAGGTATTAGGATTATTATTAGTAGCTTTAACTATCTCTATATCAACCTGAAAGCTATATAACTCTAATATCTTATACTTATTAGCTATTTTAAGTAAGTACTTCTAGGTAAATTTAAGTAAAGTTTTCTTATTAGAGTAAAGAAAGTTATTATACTTAGAGCCCTTAATTTTATTAACTTTAGTTTTATAGATTAAGTTATCTAGTATAGCTTTACTTAGCTTATATATAGGTATAATAAAGGGGAAAGATATTATATAGAGTTACTATATATATAGGAGGATATAAGAAATAGGCTTAAAGCCTCATTTAAAGTAGTAGTTAAGTTCTTATGCTATAGCTATAAGAACCCTTTTAGCTATAGTAGCAAAGAGTTATACTATTAAGTTTACACCCTTAAGTTGTTATAAATAATATTCTTACCAGTATATTTTGCTGCTCTACTACCTACCTACCCACCTACCTACCCTCTTCTATATAGCTAGGGATAAGTTAAGCTAAGCGTTAATAACTAGTTATATTAAGATTTATTTCTTTGCTTTATTAAGATTAGGTATAGGTTAAAGTACTACTATTAGGTTCAAAGTATTATAATATTAGTATAGGGTCAACTATAATACCTACTTATATAAGCTAACTAGACTACTAATATAAGAGCTTAACTATTTAAATAAGGCCTTAAGCTTATTCCTTATATCCTCTTATATATATAGTAACTATAATATCTTTCCCCCTTATTATAACTATATATTAGCTAAATAAAGCTATATTAAGCAACTTAATCTATAAAACTAAAGTTAATAAAATTAAAGGATTTAAGTATAGTAACCTTCTCTATACTAATAAGATAACCTTACTTAAATTTATTTATAAGTACCTACTTAAGATAGCTAATAAGTATAATATATTATAGCTATATAGTCTTAAGATTAATATAGATATAGTTAAAGCTACTAGTGATAATTCTAATACTTATAACTACTTTATAAGTTTCTTTAGAATAACTAAAACTTTCTAAGTAGTTAGTAAGCTAAGAAGATTAAATATATATATTAAGAGTATAGATAATAGTAGTAAGGCTATTAAGACTATATAGTAGGGTAGAAGACGTTATCTATTATAGTATAGATATCTGAATAATAGAGGAGACTTTAATAGAAGATAGGTATAGATTAAATATAGTATAAATAGTAGGTATAGCTTTAAGGAGCCTTAAGAGATAGAGGAGACTAATAGAGATAAGGCAGCTAGAGGAAGATAGTTAACTTAGCTTATTATAATAATTAAAGTTAGAGGAGCGTAGAGGTAAAGAAGATATCTAAGTCTAAAGTTAGGTTTTGCTATTTAGGTAGTATAATAAATCTATCAGGGTAGTACTCACTTCTTTTAGCTAATTAGATTAATTAAATCAAAGTTATATAATTTTATTATAGCAATGAAGAGATCTTAGCTAGTTTAGTTTTTTAACTTTTTTAGTAAAAAAGCTATTAAGACTACTACGCTTATTAACTATACTACTTTATATATATTTTTAGCTCTGCGATAATATATCCTTTTGACTTAGCCTCCTAAACGCCCTTATAGCCTTCCTAGCGCTATTAATAATAGCACTAATAATATATAGGTACTTTAGCACTACTTCTATACTAGTACTACTAGCGCTATAGCTAGTACTATCTATAGAATATCTATATTATTATTAATATACTTAAACTCTAATTGATTATAGTATATACTCTAGTATATAAGCTATAGCACTATATTACTAGCCTTCTTTAGCTTCTTTACGCCTAATAGCTTTATGGTATAAGGCTTACTATATAAGCTACTAATAATTTAAGGGTTTTTAATTTAAAGAAGTATATTAGCTAGGTTAAGGGGTTAATTAAGCTACTAATATAGGTTAATACTATACATTATAAGCCTCTTATTATCCCTCTTAAGTTTAAGGATCTTAAAGCTATAAGGAAACTTAAACTAGTAAGTAAAGTAGCTATAATAAGGCTAGAGATCTAGTAGAAGTAGCTTACTATCTTCTAGTTTAATAGTAAGGGTAATATAATACTAGTAAGTAAGTAGTTTAAGTGCTTTATAGCCTAGCTTCTTATTAATCTCTATAAGCTATAGTTAGCTAAGATAATTATAGCGTAAATACTTCTCTATCTTAGCTATATATTTACTATATATATACTCCTTATTCTAAAGTATCTTATTAATTACTTAAGAGACGCTAAGAAGGTTTAAGTGCCTAGTAATAATATGAGACTTAAGGTCCTTATATATAGTTTTAGTAAGAGAGTTAGTATAAACGCTATAGTTTTTATAATTACTAATAAAGTATTAGGCCTACTAGTAGTATAAAGGGAAATAAGTTAATTAGAGGTAGTTAAGGGTAAGCTCTTAATTAGTAAAGTCTTCCCATAGGTAAGCTTAAGTAGTATTAAAGTCTTCTTCTATATTAATATATATTATATATACCTATAACTTCATAAAGTTTATAAGGGTATAGGTAATAATAAGGGTATTAAGTTAATACTTACTTAGTACTCTATTAGTATAGCCTATCTTGTTTAAAGCCTAAGCTTAATAGTTATTAAGTATAGCTACCTTAGCCTTATAAGCCTCTTATATAGCCGTAGTAGTAGTAGTAGCCTCTACCTTCCTTATTATAGTTAATATTATACTTATTAGTAGGCGTACTACTATCACCCTGCTAGTAATAATATGTATACTTATTAACGTTAGTATTAATATAGAAGATATATAGCTATAACTAAGTAGTAGGTAGGACCTCTATAATTAAGGTATATAAGGCGTCTTTAAAGTTAGTAATAGTAACGCTAAGCTTATAAGTACCTACCTTAATATATATCTTATTAAATAACTTAATAAGGAAGTTATAGCCCTCCTTACGCTCTATTAAGATAAAGCTAAATATATAGTTATACAGAGAACTAATATCTATAGTTCTAATAATCTAAAGTAAATTAGTATATATCTTAAACCTAAAAGTATCTTATTCTTATACCAAAAATAGTAATATCTTATATTAGTTAGTCTTATATATATTATTAAAGCTAAGAACCTTAAGAAACTACTTCTATATATACTTATAAAAAGGGTAGGTCTAAAAGAAAGCCTTAAGGATATCAAGGTTATCCGCAGTCTATAGAATATAGTACTTAAAGCCTTAAGTATAGAAGGTATAAAAGAGGGCTTATATAGATATATAGCTATTGAGGCTAGCTAGGTATAAGCGTTACTAAGCGTTATCAATATCCTTCTAAGTAATATATAAACTAGGCTTTATATTATAAACTATAGAGGCCACCTCACAGCCTTTAATAGCCTTATACTTAGATAAGCTAGTAAGGGTAGCTTACTAAGTAGTAGTTATCTTATAATAAGTTATATAAGCTAAAGGGAGAGAGATAGGCTATAATTATACTAATAGTGCTTAGCGTTAATAGTAAACCTCTAAGTCTACTTATAGTTATTAATAGTATAGGTAGTAGCTATACCCTTCTAGTTATAGCTAATTTTACCTATTAATAACTTATATAGACCTATACTAACTATCTAATATACTACACTATAGTTATAAAAGAGGTTATATTATATAGCCTTACTATTATAAGGGTTTAAGCTACTATAGTATATAATTATAATGGTATTAGTATAAGTAAAGTTATCAAAGTAGGTTATAAAGGTATTATTTAAGTTAGTAGGCTTACTATTAATACCACCCTATAGAGAGTTTAGTATTATAGTAAAATTAAGCTATATAGGGGTAACTAAGGCTATAGAAGATACTAGTAATAGCGAAATTAATAGATTCTAGGCGCTGGGCGGGCTGCGCGTATAGGGTATGTCGTCTAGTGTCGCAAAGTCTATCGTTATAGTTAACAATAAAAATCAACGTTTCAGCAGAGTATGAAAAAAGACAGGATTACTACTGCGCGCGTAGCATTAAAGTTGGGGCTAGGCTAATGCAAGTGATCTAATTAGCTGAAAAAGTGGGTACTACCCCAATAGATTTATTACACTACCTAAATAGCAAAACTTAAGTTATATAACCTAAAAGTCCTTAGTAGAAAGTAAGAGGACTAGTCTAGCTTTTGTAGTTAATACTAATTAAATTTCATAATATAAAGCTAGTAGCCCTTCTTTAGTTCTATATAGTCTATAATATTATAACTTTAAACTATATTATATATAGCTTAGCTTATTTATAAGATTATAAGTAACTTAAAAAGCTAAAATGTATGGTGTTAAGAAAGTAAGTTCTTATGATTTATAGAATAAGTATTAAGGTTTTATGAAATATACTTTATAAACTAGAGGGAGAATAAATAGAGGATCTAATTCTTAATAGTATCTTTTATATTAAGGGATTTTGAATTAATATTATCTTAAAATTCTCCTTTAAGAAGGTGGAGGTTTAGCTAAATAAATAGATTATTAAGATATTTTATAGAGAAGTAGATATTCCCCTTTAGAAATTTTAATAAGTTAATAATATCTTAATTTTTAAATAAAAATCTACTTCTAATTGTTTTATACTATGCTTATTATAAATCTATTTAAATATAGATTTCTTAAAAGCTATTAATACTATGTAGTTTATAACTATAGATTTTTAAGAGTATTAATTATAATATAACTTCAAACTCTTATAAAGAAATAATACTTATTCTTAGTATTTATAAGTTAGATACAGCCTCTGGCCACTGCATAGTGATTTTACCTGCTTAAGTGCAACAGACCTTCTAACTCCGCGCCTCCTGATAATACATAGCCTTCGGTTACGTAATTATAACTTTCCTAACTATAGCTATACTTATACGTGCCCCACTAGATAGCCTTATAATCTTTAACTTCATATCGATAATAATATAGTTTTTAATTATTCAAACTACGAAACTATTAACTTTTCCTCTCGCGTACTACCCGCGCTGCTAATACCGCCTCTATTACTACTTTATCTGCTAGCTATACTATTATTAGTCACGCTCTCTCTATATTAAAGCAGTTAGCACAAGCTATACTTACTAATGTTCAAGCCCTAAGGGGCCTAGGCTACCTCTGCCTTAATAGTGCGGAGGACCTACTTAAAGAAGGGCTACTCTATAGGGTATATAATAACCTACCTAGCTTCTACTACTAAGTCTACTTATTTAGCTATAATATAATAATAAGTATCCCCTCTAAAGGTATTAATAAGAGCCCTCTTAAGGGCTATATTAATAATATAATCTTTATATATAATAGAGTAGTTAAAGAAAGAGCGGGGTTTATTAATCATATTAATACTAAACTCTCTAGTAAGCTCTTATATATTATTAGTATTAAAAGGCGTGCCTTGCGCGGGCTTAGTGTTTTTATATATAAGGTCTAGTACTAATATAGTTAAGGGATAAGGATAAGGAAGAGGGAGAGGTATAAAGCCCTACTTATAGAGCTTCTTATACTTCTAGCTATAAGAACCTCTTAAGGAAGACCTCTTTAGTTAAGGAGTTACCTCTTATATAGTAGCGTTTACCTTTAGTACCTTGCTAGAAGGTCGACCTTTTAGGTTAAGAAGTTATCTTATATAGTGGCTTTTCTAGTGCTAATATAGTTAAGGATTTATTATAGGTTAGATAAGGAAGAGGGAGAGGTATAAGGCCCTACTCGCAGAGCTTCTTATACTTCTAGCTATAAGAACCTCTTAAGAAAGACCTCCTTAGTTAAGGAGTTACCTCTTATATAGTAGCGTTTACCTTTAGTACCTTGCTAGAAGGTCGACCTTTTAGGTTAAGAAGTTATCTTATATAGTGGCTTTTCTAGTGCTAATATAGTTAAGGATTTAT
>JAVHLU010003322.1:0-11922 GCA_036785755.1 Colletotrichum ledebouriae
GGGGAAAGGGGGGTAGGTCAGGGGAATGGAAACAATGGGTTAGATCTGAAGTATGATGCGAAAATAAAGGATTTTCATTTTTATTAATCAATGTACCTTATAATCTGAAAATTAATTCATCATACCCTATAATTAGTAACAGTAAAGCTGCATAGGGTCTTCTCGTCTAACTAGAGGTAAACTGTATCTGCACAGTTATTCCAATTTCACTGAGCCAATCATAGAGACAGCTGTTGTATCGTTACATCATTCCGAACACTACTTTAACCTTAGCATAAATACTTTAGGTTTAGGTTGTAGTGGTAACTTTAAGCTTTAATTACTTAATTCGTTAAAGCGCCAATTTCTTGGTGACAAGAGCACACCTTACAGTAATATTATATTACTGAAGAAGCATCTGCTCGTTGCTCTTTTACACTTCATCTCTAGGTCTACCCCCCTCTCCTTGTTAGAGAGAGGGGTTCAGAGAGATAGGTGATTTAGATCCGCGGTAACCTATTTATCTTTCGAACATCTCTTTTGATATTACCATACCCCTGTTGATTAGACGGGCCATTTAATATCTTTTAATATTAAACTTGGTTAAAAGAGCTTTAAGGTGTTCCCGGAGTTTGCTCCTTTATTGCACAATTAATCAGTTTCCTAGGCTGATTATATTCTATTTTTTTAATTATTTATTGTATTCTATAATATATTTATTTCTAAATACTTTACCTTTTTCTATATAAGATTTAATAGTTTGACCTGAAGTTGCAGGTTCAAACCATAATGCTGCTTTTCTTAAAGTAGGAAATATAACAATATCGTTTGTATCAATATTAGTGATTTTCACTTCAATACTTTTATCTGACAATGATGCTTGTTCTTCACTACCTCACTGGCAAATATATCCGTGGTAAGGTTCTCCTAACTTAATTCTTCTATAAAGAGTAGTTTTATTAGATGGTGCTATAGTATTTAAAAATTCTAAACACCCACTAATACTATTAAAAGTTAAAAAAGAACCTTCTTCCTGCACCGATCTTATAATAACTTTTCTACCTGTTTTATCTAATTCTTCAGATCTAGCTTTGTCAAATAGAGCTGATAATTCAGATAAAGATAATAATGCTTCGATTACATCAGATTTAGTAGGCTGATCAGAAAAACGATATTTGCCCAAAAAAGCTTCACCTGTTAATATACAATGACTAATAGTATTATAATGAACATTTAAACCAAAAATTACTTCTTCTTGGTTATCGGCTCGATACAATAACTGAGTATAATCATTATTATAAATATATAAAGGTTTGGCTCTTGAACCTGATATTTTATTAATTAATCTTAAAGTATTTAAATTAAATTCTGAATGTAATAAAAAATATTGTTCTAAACATAATTCAATATCTTCGAAATAATTATTATCTAAAGGTATTAATATAACTTGTAAAGTAAAAGCTTCTATACCTTCTTTTTTTAATAAAGGTATAAATTTACCTACATTTGCATGTGTAGCATTAAAATAACCTATTAATCTTCTAGCTAAAGAAGTAGAAGATCCTACATATTTATCACCAGTAGCTTTATGAATTCATATATAAACACCAGCACTACATTTCTCGTTTCTCACTGTACCAATTGTATCTAAAAACCTACTAGATTTAATAGTATCATTATTGATGTGACAAAAGTCTAATTTAGGTAACTTTAGAATATAGTCTAATTGGTCTTGAGTAATTGAGATATTACTAGCTATTAATATAGAATTAAGTATATCTACTGTAATAGGTAATTTATTATTTAATACTTGTTTAGCTAAAGTATAAGGATCTGTATTAGTATGCTTAATCAAAGCTCAATTTATAGCATTACGTTTAAAAATAATATTTATGGGAAATTTCCTGAACGGTGCTAAGTTAGTACCACGGACACTTAAATGTCCGTTACCGTTGTTATCTCGTCTTAATATGACGGCATTTGAAAATAATTTTATAAATAGATGGATGTTTTTCATATGCAAGACCGCATTTAACGGCCAAGGCATTTCGCTACCTTAGGACCCTCACGTTAAGGCCGCCATTAACCGGGGGTTCCTTCAACACCAAATTTTTTAATAATTTAGTTAAATCCGTTAACCAGCCGGCATCGGGCAGACATCACACTCAATACATCGATTTTTAATCTTTTAGCAAAGTGCTTTGTTTTAATTAAACAGTCGTACAACATTATTTTATGCTTCTTCCTTTTTACCCGATATTAATCAGGACTAATGAGCCCTCCTTATCCCGAAGTTACGGTAGTTAATTTGCCGAGTTCCTTTATGATTGTTAGCTCACTTACGCCTTCGTATTCTCTACTAGCTTACTTGTTTCAGTTTCTAGGTACGGTTTAATATCTTCTTCTTCTATAATCATCAGTTTAGACTTCTAAGGCGAAGCCCGGGACTTCGTCCCCGGCGAAGCCGGCCAAGCAGGCGAAGCCCGGCAAAGTCGGCGAAGCCAGCCAAGCCCGGGACTTCGTCCCCGGGACTTCGTCCCCATATCCATTGCGCAGCAATGGATCAGAAGTCCGATAATTTATAGTAAATAAATATATTACTAACTTTTCCAGCACACTTTTCACTTATCCCCCCCTCCTACGATCGTAAGGAGGGGACCCAAATGTTGTCCTTTAGTAATTCGTTAGATTTTCTCATCGTTTAAATCTTTAGATTTAGAACTTAGAGGCCGTTACTTAGCGGGTGTTTCTTATACCCAATCCATAAGCTTTAGGCGGAGGATTATCATTCCTTCTTATTCGTTACTCATGTCACCATTCTCACTTGAATTGTTTGTTATATATTTCTTCACAGAGGAAATATCTTAATTTAATCCAACGTTCTGCTACCCCACAAAATTACTATGAGCTTTGGGTAATTTTTTTTACCCAGCCCTAACTATATAGTAAAATATGGACAAGGTTTCGGTATATTGTTTAGATCCGTTAAATTTTCGATGCTTTTAAAACTTAACAAGCGCTCTGTTACGAGGTCTTCAAAACTTGGCTGCTTCTAAGCCCATCTCCTTGTCGACTTTAATAAAAACCTTCTTAATTTCACTTAACTAATAATTTTGGAACCTTAACTCTTGTTCTGGGCTGTTTCCCTTTTGACATACACAGAAATTTTAGCTTACATACTAAATAAGCTAAAATCTTCTCCCTAAATAGCTCATAAATCTTTATGAACTATCCATTTAGACAACAGGTTATATATAAACCTGACTTCTAACCCTATCTTCAGGTTAGAAATTAAAGTAATTTTATTTTATTATAATTTATATAAATAGCTTAGCTATTATATAAATTATAATAAATGCATAAAATTACTTTATTGCCATTGCATCCTTTCGGATGAGGCTTGACTATATCTTAAGCTTGCGCCAACCTACATTTAGTCGATGAACTGCACACCAATTAAATTGGTGCTTGGCTGCGGATTACCCATTTAACTTTCGTACATCAATCATGATTTTACCGTACCTCGAGTCGTTACCTGAGCCATAAGATGTATTACTACTCTTACTTGGTTATGATTGCTTTAGGGTGTTCCCGCAATTTGAAGGTTTATAGCAGAAGGTTCACTTCTACAAAAAGGCTGTATTATAACCTTATCATTCTATGTCCGATAACTCAAGATCCATCTTTGCCATTCCGAGTCTACATACTCACCGATAAAATCTTCACGATCCCCCGATATATACAAATCAACATGTTGTTTTAATGGGAACTAAAGCTTCCACTAAAATTAAAACATCTTGTCTGAGATTAAATTCTGTACCTGCTAAGATGTTACTCAAATTGCCTACTGTTATAGGTTTCGCAGAAACAGATATGACCTCTTTAGCCCTTAGGCAAAGCTGAGGCCCTTCTCCCTAAATAGTTATTATAACTATCCATTTAACAAATAATAAAGTATTTACATATTCTTTTACTCTTTAGTAGTTACTAAATATACCCCCCGTATCAATTTCCCGGTGTTTACATATTTTTTTACAGCAGGCCTGCTTACACCTATGTATTCAGCTGCGTGAGTTAAACTTGCAAATTCTAACTCTTCATTAGTATTTGAGTTTTTTACTAACACAGCTACACCTCTAAGTGATACAGCTGCTGTAGCTATTTTATCACGTGTTTCCTTTGAAAGAATAATACCTGTACGTGCTTCAGATATCTTTTTTCTATCTTCTTCTGTTAGGATTCTTCCTGTTGCAGCTAAAGATAAATTTTTTCTTGTCATTTCACTAGCTTTTCTTTCATTTTTAAAGAATTCTAGTGTTTTGTCGCTATGTTTGTAACCTAAAGATGATCCTGCTTGCTCTAAAATATTATACTCTGGTTTTAGCACAGTAAAATAGTATTGTTCTCTAACTATAGGATTTAATCCTTTTTCGATATATTCCAATATTTCAAAAGTAAAGTTTTCAAATCCATATTTTAAAAGAGCATTATGGATAGGTGTTTTTCTTTCTTTTAGGTGTTTTATACTAAAATATTTGTACAGTCTAGTAGATAAATCTACTGAACTTCCTATATATGTTTTATTGTTAACTTTATTAACTCAACGATATACAGCTGCTTTATCCCTGTTATCATTTAGCATACGGTCTTTTTCTTCTAAACTGTTAATGTAAACAACTATAGGTCTTATTTTGTTGCTATTATCGCTATCTGTCGAATAAAGACGATATTGTAATATACTCAGATTTAAAAATAATGTTTTTGTAGCTTTTTTAATTTATCAAGTCACTAAGTGGGAGCCAAGATAATAGGCAACTCCCTTAATTAGAACTAATCTTCCAACTACCCGTGCATTTAGCATTATCCTTTAACCCTTGTTTAGGATCAATTCAATACAGATACAGCTAAAGGCCTTTTATCTCACGCTGTACCTCTCACTTATATCCTTAATTCCTACTTTTAACTTTATGAGTAGGACATGGATATAAGCGGGAGAGCATCTTGTGAATGTTTCTTATCTAGGAGCGGATAAATTGGTTTAATTTAGTCATTATTAATTTCATATCTATTATCTAAGATTTAACTTTAGAGACTCCCGATCAATAGGTTATCATTAGTATGACCTAACGGAGTAGTGACAATAGGGTGCTAGCCTAGCTTACCTCTACTTAGCTGCGCGATAGCTCGCCGTCTAGATAGATACTAGTAAACCTATGATAGTAGTGTGTAAGTTATTTGTAATTTGTAGGCTACGCCTACTAAGTGAGTAAGAATTTATAAATACTTTATTATTCTGCACCCTTTCGGGTGAGGCTTGACTATATCTTAAGCTAAATCTTAGATAGGTTATATTGCGAGCTTCGCAACCGATACTTATCGACTGGTACTATGCAATACACATACTTAAAATAAAGCCAACCAACATTTAGTCGATGAACTGCACACCTAACCGTACTAATGGTAGTAGGTGCTTGGCTGCGGATTGTCCATTAGACTTTCGTCTATCAATCTAGATGTTACCATACCACGAGTCATTACCTGTGCCGCAAATATGTTACCATACTTGTTTGGTTTAGATTGCTTTAGGAGATTCCCGACAATTTGATGGTTTATTGCAGAAAGTTCATTTCCACACACTGGCTAATGAAAAGATTGCTTATATCTTTTTTTCTACCAGCTATCCTGGTCAGTGTTGTCTTTCACTACCTACCATAATTCTTCGGATATCTTTACAACGATACAAATTATCTCTTTTACCTTATAGGTAGAGCTGAGATTTTTCTCCCTAAATAGTTAAATAACTATCCATTTAACAGATAATATAGTTTTATATTTTTATGATCTTATACCTTTTGCCTTGCAAAGCAAGGCAAAAGCAAAGGGAGAGATAAGATATGTTTTTTTTATAAGTTTATTATTTAAGAGTGCTTGACTTATTGAAGCTTTTGACACACCTAGTGCTTTACCTGCTTCAGTTAAGCTAGCGTACTCTGATTTATCACTAGTTTTTATATTTTCAACTATGATTGCTATTTTTCTGGCAACTGTAGCATTTACAGTAGAAAGAGCCTTTCTATCTCTAACTTCGTCACTTAACACAAAATCTCTCATTTTGGCAAGAGAATCTGGTGTATGTTTATAACCTAAAGTAGAACCTGCTTTTTCCACAATATTATATTGCGGTTTAAGTAAATCCATATAATATTGTTCTCTTTCTATAACCTTATTTTTATTACAGTATTCTAGGATTTCCAGTCTAAAATTAGAAAACCCATATTTCAAAAGGGCTCTATCAATAGGTCTGTTACTTTTGGCTAGAGAACCTAGACTATAATAGGTATACATTCTAACACTTATGTTAACAGAACTACCGACGTAAGAATTTCCATTTTTTTTGTTAATTCAACGATAGATACCTATTCTTTTTCGATTATCTGCCAATATCTTTATTTTATCCTCCATCCCCTGAGGGGAAAGAAGCACCCTCTGGTCTCTCGCACCCTTGGTACTCGGGACCAGGGGTGCTTCTTTCCCCGGTGCTTCGCAGAGAGACTGCATTAACATATATAATCATAGGCTTCACCTCGTTAAATTCAGTATTAGAATTTTCGGACGAGTGGTATCTACAAGATGTAGATAAAAACCTGTAAGGTCTAAATAAATGTAGAAAGAAATTTTTTGTAGCTTTTTATTTAAATAAAATGTTTTAATAATGATTTCAGAGGTTATCCTTTCAATTCTATCACTGGTTTTTTTAATTTCTCTCATCGAGCAAAGCGATGAGAGAAATGGGGTGCTAGCCCTTAAGTGACCCGAGTACCTTTCTACGGTGTACTTTTGCTTGTAGCTGCTACGGGTATTTACTCCAGATAATTTACTCGTTTATTATCCAAAGCTATAATACCTTGAAGGTAATCATAATATTGTTAATAATTGGAATAGGTGTACTTATAAAACTATATTATCCTGCAATGTTTCCATTGAGGTTTGACTATATCTTAAGCTTGCGCTAACCACCTTATAGTCGATGAACCTTTCTCCGTCTAAACTGGAGCTTGGATGCGGATTACCCATTCACTTAGGTGTATCAATTTCGATGTTACCATACCACGAGTCATTACCTGTGCCGCAAATGTGTTACCACATCTGTTTGGTTGAAATTGCTTTAGGGATTTCCCGTCAGTTTGATGGTTTATGGCAGAAGGTTCACTTCTACCTGGGCTATATCAAGTGCTCATACTTGGTTCTACCCGTTCGGACTTTTATAATCCTGATTATGGTAAAATCACCAGGCTTCGGGTCTAACTTTAGACACTATTCGTTATTTTAACGATTGGTTTACCTACGCTTTCACTCGCATCTAATGTTAACTTGGTGACCCAATTGGGATAGGTAGGTCCTCTCGGACTTTCCCCCCCTTAGAACCGTGCGTGCGACTTTCACCGCACACGGCTCGTGCAATCGTGCTTAAGAGAATTTCTATCCCTCGTTTTGGAGATTCGTTCCTTCTCTACTAGCCAATGTCAGATGGATATTTAAGAACCATTAACTTTCTTTCGTCTTCCGCCTGTTTTCTTCTCGATCTTGGGAACCTCGATCTTGAATCTTTCCAAACTTTGATTTCCATGAGTTATTTGTTGATGGCATATTTGATGTAATGGTACAATGTTTTCAAGGCTATATTTTCCACCGGATTTTCGTGGCTTTATGTGATGTAACTCCACTATTTCTTCATTGTGCAAGGATTCTTCACAAACAGGACATTTTTGTTCAAATAACTTGTACACTTGTTGTCTAAATTTAGCCTTTATGAGTTTCTCTCTTCTCTTCTCAAAATATTCTAGATTTTCACTAAGGTATGGATTTTTATCCAGCTTTAATGGTCTCATAATAATTGTAGAGATTTCACCAAGATTTAAAATTTTCTCAGTTAGGGATACTCCTCAATTCCATTTCCGGGTTCTCGTTGGAATCATATATTTATGAACTGCTTTTCTTAACGATCCTTTATGCCAGTAAGCTCATTTAAGCATCCTTCCATAAATTCAATGGTCAATTGTAATAAACACTTCTTGAGAATGATACGAGATTCTTTTGTGTTCTCCCCATCCTCTTAATATAGGGTTTATTTCAGATATAATTTTTCTAATTGATTTATTCATAGTTATAATACTTTTGATAGATCCCTTTAGTTTCTTTATACCCTTTATTGCCGGTTTGATTATTAATACAGATCTTTGATCGGTCACATTATTTAGTTTTGGATCTCAATTCATTCTTCGAATATTAAATCCTAGAAAGTCGAAACCAGTTTTAATATGTGTAATTAAAGTCTTCTTTTCGTTCAACTGCAATCCTCTTTTTTCCAGGAACACCTTCAATAATTTCTTATTTCTAAGACACATTTCTTGGCTTTTACCCGTTATTATCATATCATCAGCATATCTGATAACATGTACTCCTGGGCTTATTCCTTTCTTCAGAGGGTTAGCTTTTTTAATATATTCTTCCAGTCCATTAAGGGCTATATTACATAGAGTTAGAGACATTATACCTCCTTGCGGAGTTCCTTCTTCCGTTTCCATGTAATTTAACTCTTCCATTATTCCTGATTTAAGTCATTGCTTCAAGACCATTTTATGTACTATTGGCGTATTTTCCATTAAAAATTCGTGACTGATTTTATCAAAACACTTAGATATATCCGCTTCTAGTATTCATTGAGAATGAACCTTTTTGTCTAATAAACTTCTAATGGCAGTGATAGCATCTTGTGTGGATCTATGTTTTCTAAATCCAAATGAATTTGAATCCGATCTAGTTTCCACTACAGGATCAATCCCTAAATGGTATATAGCTTGAATAGCCCGATCCATAATAGTTGGTATCCCTAGAGGTCTTAATTCTTTCGAATTAGCTTTTGGAATTCATACTCTTCTTACGGGTTGTGCTCGGTATTCTGTGGGTCTTTTCACAACTCTAGTTAGCGCATGTATCGCATTCCAGTAGTCTTTGGGACTGTTCCACACAATTCCATCTATTCCAGCTGTCTTTCCCCCTTTATTGGTTATTACTTTTCTTATTGCTAGGGCTTTACCTTCAAATGTGTTAAGTAATTTTCATTGTAATTTGTACACTTCTTTCATATCTCCTTTCAATGTAGCAATAACTATCTTCTCTTGAAGATCTTTAACCACTGCTTCAACTTTCTTTCAATTAATCGCATGTCACTCATTTTTAAGATCCCTCTTTTGGAGTTCTCTTCCCGTACTACTAAATCTCATACCAATTGTGAGTATTGACTTATATAAATACTTTGGTCCTTTAAATCACATTCATATGTTTGAAACCTTTAATTTGTTTTTCATTGTTGTCATATTTATTGTTTATTTAAATTTCTATTATATTGAGTGGAGATGTCATGTACTTATTTCACTTGTATTGTTTCCTCATTCAAGTGGCATTCATGACCAATGCTAAATTCTGAGCCGACTCTATTGTCATTTAGTTATTCTTACAATCCTAACAACTTAACGAATTCTGTCGAAATCTTAGTCAAATTTAGGTTGCCTACTCTTTACTGTAGTTGGCACTAACAACGCAGGAGTTTCAATTAATTTAATTGTCAGAAGATTTAGGCGAGTAATCAAAGATCAGAACATAAGCCACACCGTCGATTTCTCGATACTGCTTTGTTTCCTTAACTGCTATGACGGCAGTTTTGAACCCGGGCTGGTGTTTTATGTTTCAAGTTCTTATAATTACGACGACCACAATGTCTAAGTCAGCATCCTCTCGGATTGAGCTACAATGCTCTATCAAATCTATTACCGATTTGCATTCGCTTTTTAGACGTTCTTCTACCCCAAACCTTATATAACAATTTCAGATTTAATCCTTATATGTTACTTCTCTCATTTAATGTCAACCCTTATGGGATTTTCACTTAATAAGTGCAGGTTAGGGGCTTACCAAGTTCACACGTAGTCACCGTTACTAAATTCCTTAGATTGTGTGCTTTACTCCGTATCACATTTTGTTCCATTCCATATGCCAGCATAAGAAACATACGTCGTGATAAAAACCTTACGGCTCACCTTTTACGAAGCCTCGATGCACATTCACTTTCGTTCATCATAGAATTTATTACCCTAGCACTCCGACCTCTGTTCAAGATGGGATTTACGTTACATTGTCTCCATAGCTTCAAACCAGATAATTACTCATCTCGCTTGTATGGATAGGGTCAAATTAATGGAAAAATTTGGTGGAATCTCACCACATTAACTACGTGCGCTTCTTGTCGCACTTATGCAAAAGGTACGTTCTCACTTATTTATTTTGCTCGAACTGCTTATAAAACTACTAATTCTAATCGTTCTCTCATGATACTTTTCGCTATCGCTTATGTATTATATTTAGCCTTTGAGGAAGGTTCCCCATATACTTCAAACAGTTTTTAAACCATTTTACTTTTTAAATACCTCCTTTCCCTAATCCCCCAAAGGGGGATACGAAGGGTACTAAGATTAAATAGGCTCCTCTATTTTCACTCACGCTAATCATAGAATCTCTTTTGATTTCTTTTCCTGAAGTTACTAAGATATTTCAATTCACTTCGTTTATTGAAACTGAACTCATAATTTTTAAATTACCGCCAGGTAGATTTCAATAAGGGCTCATGTTTCACACGGGTTATTACTTGCTGCCACAACCCAACTTACTCGCACTCTCTACCCCCTAAATACAGTCCATTACCGATATATCGGACAATGAACTCCATAAAGTTCTTTCGATGGCAATCAAAGTTTTAATCTCACAAAACATTTAAATCCCTTTAATACATAGCTAGATTTCCCTAATAGTTTCTTTGTATACTTATATATTTTCATATGAATATATGTTCTATATCTATTACATTTCTATTGACCCCATATCAGATTATTGCGGTTCGAACGCAACTATTCTCCTTCCCAAAAGGAGCGCCTAACCAACCCGGCCCTAATCTGTTGCTTAATCTCTTAACCATCTAACCTAGTGATAGTATGATTACACCACCTCTCCTGGTCTTTAATTTCTTGCTCTCCCATCCCCATATGGGGAAAGAAGCACCCCCTTTGGCTTACAAAAGACAAAAGGAGGGGCTTGCTTCTTTCCCCTATTTCTTTCATCACTACGTTCGATGAAAAAAGGGAAGGGGAATTAGAAGTATGCTGGTTGGCCAGCATGGAGTGAAAGTTATCAGAGAATATGGGATTCGAACCCATGAAGGGGAAACCCCTTACCAGTACTCAAGGCCGGCACTTTAAACCACTCAGTCAATTCTCTTTTTTTAATTCCTCAGTGAATCGAACACTGATTTCATCCTTATCAAGGATACACTCTAACCATTTAAGTTAAGGAATCTTTTATGCACAGTTATAAGATATAAATCGAACATAACTGTTTTTTGGCGATCTGTCTTCTAATTTTTGTACTAGTAGTATTTAATTCTATTGAGCCCTCTTTTATAGAATTGTATTTAGTTATTTCGTTAAGAATATTTAGATGTTTTACCGTTAAACTAAAACTTATTAAAAAAGAATTAGGCTACGCCGCCATAGCCGGATTTCATGCTTATCAAAAATGCACTTTACCATTAAGTTCAAAAATTTTCGATATTTTCAAGAGTACTCAGACTCGAACTAAGAATTCGGAGGTTGAAGCTCCTTGTTTTGCCATTAAACTATACTCTTTGGTCCCCATCCCCTGCGTAGGGGAAAAAAGCACCCCTCCATTACGAAGTACTATATACTCAATTAATTGAGGAGTACTTCTGTCCCTATCCCCGAAGCACCCCTTCCCGACTTCGTAGGAAAGAAGCACCCCCATCCCCTGCGAAGCACCGGGGAAAGAAGCACCCCTATTCCCCTGCTTCGGATCCGAAGCAGGGGATCCGAAGCA
>JAVHLU010003323.1:0-11918 GCA_036785755.1 Colletotrichum ledebouriae
TAGAAGTTTAGTAGGTTATTATATACCCTATAGAGTAGCCCTTTTTTAAGTAGGTCCTCTATATTACTAAGGTAGAGGTAGCCTAGGTAGCCTAGGCGAACGTTAGTAAGTATAGCTTATACTAACTGCTTTAATATAGAGAGAGCGTTGCTAATAATAGCATAGCTATAAAGGCGTTAGCTAACCCGATCGAATAAGAGGACTATAAAGATAGTAATAACTTCTAGCGGACGAAGCGGTAATAGAGGTAGTATTTAATAGTAGCGCAGGTAGTGCGCGAGAAGAAAAGTCGATAGTTTTATAGTCTATTAAATAATTAAAAACCACGTTATTATTAATATAAAGTTAAAGATCGTGAGGCTATCTAGTAGGGTATATATAAGTATAGCTATAGTTAGGAGAGGTAGTCAGCAAGATCACGTGACCAAAGGCTATATATTATCAGGAGGCGCGGAGTTAGAAGGTCTGTTGCACTTAAGTAGGTAAAATCACTATGCAGTGGCCAGAGGCTAAATAAGATATTATAAAGAGCTATTAGCAAGAGGTTAGAAAAGGAGATAAGCGAGATTAAAAGAGAAAAAAGAAAAAAAAGAGAAAACTTAATAATTATAATAAAAACTTATTAAATAGGTATTAAAATAAGAGAAGTAGCTAGATTAAAAATAATTATAAAAGGAGAAATTCTAACTAGGTTAGAGACCTTAAAAAAAGATACCCTTTTATATTTTAAGTTACTAAGTAATAAAGCTAAATAATTACTAGTTATATACTATTAAATAGTTATATAATTATTAGTAACTAATTAAAAAATAATAATAATAATTAAAATTCAAAAATACTTACGACGCGCTAGGAAAACGAAAATACTTTATTTATTATAACTACCTAGATCTAGCGTAGAGGGTAAGAGTAAATAATATAATAAAGGTATAGAGATACTACCCTATAGTTAGTAATAATATCTATAACGACGTAGAGCTATATTACCCTACTAGTACGCCTTAGGGACTAAGGCTTTAGAGGGGGGGGTATTTATAAGGAATAATAGCAGGTATAGGGTATAAAGCTACGCTATTAGTAAAACGTTAGCGAATTAGTAATAAATATATATACCCTTAAGAAAACTCTATAAACTAGAGACTTAGAAGGTTAAGTAATAGTTTAATATAACTATATATACCTACGTTTTAGTATTCTAGCCCTTCCTAGTTTAGGCCTTTAGCTATACTCTTATATGGAGTAGATTCTTTTACTCTTTTTAATAGCTTTTATAAGCTTCTTAGAGAGTTAAGTACCTTTACTATATCTATATATCCCCGCTATTAATATATAAATATATATAATTAATCTACTTTAAATATAATAATAGCTTAGAAAATCTATAAATAATAAATAATAATAATATAATTAATAATAAAATATAGTTCGAAAGAGAGGAAGATATTTATAGACCTACCTTAGTTCTAGGGAATAGTAATAGCTATTTATTCTTATAGAATTAAAGTAGGAATAATACTAACCCTAAAATCCTCCCTTTCTCTCTTTCTTATACTATTAGTAGGTTCTAGTAAGTATATCCCTTTCCTTATCCCTTATATACTATTATAATTACTATTATTTAACTAGCGAGTTATAGCTAAAGTAGCTAAGATAGCTATATATAATACTAATATAATGATTAGTAGTCTTACTAAGCTAATAAGTATAGCGAGATTAACTAGATTAGTAACTAGAGACTAATAAACCCCTTATTATTATAGCTCTAAGTATTAAGAGTAATATACTAACTTTTAAGAGATACTGATATAATAAAGCTATAAATTCTTCTAAGATAAGAGCGTTATTAGGAAGACCTTTTTATATTAAGTAATAAGACTTAAAGTAGATCTATAAAAGCCTAGAGTAATAAGATCGAGATTACTAGACCTTTCCTATATTTATTTAGTTATTTAGATTATATTTTCTTTTATTTAAAGAAAGTTATAACTACTTATTTTATCTTTTTATTTAGAAGATATTATAATAATAACTTTATTTTATTAACTAGAAGACTTTATTATTTTAATTATATATTATTAACTTTAATATTTATAAATCTATAAGTATTATATCTTCTTCTTCCTTAGCTAACTTAGATACTAGATCCTTTTCTAATAAGGGGAAGTAGCCTAAAGAGAGATTTATAAGAGCTTTATTTAATAAGATATAACCTTATACTATAAGGTAGCTAGCTTCTAATAATAATATAGATAGATCTATAAATCTTACCTTAGGAATAGGGGTAATACTCTTAAGCACTTTATATTCTCCTAAAGGGACTTGTATTAATTAAGATATCATAGCCCTTATAGATCTCCTTATAAGATATCTTATTATTATTATAATAACACCCTACTTAATAGGAGCGCCTAAGTTTATTAATACTAATATCTCTAATTTAATTACTAACTATAAGAGCTTTTTAAAGCTTTATTATAAAACTAATAATAATATAAAGAATAAGGTTTATATATATAGCTCTAGTAACTACTAAGATATAATAAAGTCTTATATTAATAAAGCTAAGACTAAGAAGGAAGCTAAGGAGAAACTTCTATACTAGTTTAGATTTAGAAACCTAAAGTCTTATTAAAACCCTAATAAGAACCTTTAGAACCTAGTTATAGAATCTTATATTAAAAATAATAACCTTTCCTAGGTTATAATATTAATTATTACTATTTAATAGCTTTAATAGAGGGTTATTTAATAAGGAGATCTAGAGCTTATTAATACTAAGCTTATTTATATAGCTTATTACTACTTTTTAGAGAGAGTTATAAGAGCTATAGCTTAAAGTCTTAGCTACTAGCTTACTAAGGTTATTTTAAAGTAGTAAGTTATAATAGAGGATATCCTAATTAAATAATCTACTACTTACTAGGAACTTTAGTAGTTATCTAGCCTTATTAAGCTTAAACTAATAATAATACTTTAAGTCCCTATAAAAGTAATTCTAATAAAGTAGAAAGCTAAAGCTAAGGAACCCTCTATAGCCTAGACTACTAGCTTAATTATTAACTCTCTTATAGAAAACTTTAGGACCCTGAATATTAATAGGGCTAATTATAAGATAGATATCTTAACCCTTATTAAGAGAGTTACTAGCTAAGGAGATAATACTTTTAATCTATATACTATAGAAGCTACTAAACCTTATAAATAATAATCTTAGGATTATTTATAAACTTAATATTAATAATAATAGTATTTTTACTTATAAACTAGATATAAAGACTATTAAGGAGGATATTAGTAATACTAGGGATTTAGAAGAGGTAGAGTAAGAGGAGGCTATAGAGGCTTCTAATAAGATAGGCTATTATAGTACGTACCTTTCTAAGCTATAGGAACCTATTAGTTTTATAGCGCTATTAACTATATTGTTATTAGCTATATTAAGTATCTTAAGGCTAGCTAGAATAGGGTCTACTACTATATATCACCCTATTACTTTATTAATACCCTAGATATAAGCACTAAGGTTAAGATAGGTATTATTAATAAAGGCTATAACTATAAATTAACTAATAGCTAGACGATTCTAAAGTATATCTTAATTAATAAGAATATTTTTATATATTATATAGTTACTATAAGTAAGTTAGTAAAGAAGTAGTAGCTATAGCTTCTAGAAGAGGTTATAAGGGTTATTAATTATAATAAAATATAACCTAAACTATCTGTTAGCTTTATAAATTCATTAAAGAGTATTACATAATTATATAACTTTATAAATATAATATTCTTTTTAGCTTTAAGCTAAAAAACTAGTATATTAACCTAGTAGAAGATATTACTACTATAGAAAGAGAGAAAGCTAGAGGTTATTATATAGAACCTTATAATACTAATTATTACTAGTCTCCCTAAATAATAGACCTATTTATAATTTAAGACCCTCCTGTTTAAATTACTTAGAGAGTTATAGAGCTACTAGATAATAAGGAAGAAGCTAAAGATATTATATTACTAGATACCCCTAAGGAATAAGTTAAATAATAGGAGTAGGATAAATAGGATAAGCCTTAGATTTAATATAGTAATTTATAAACTAGCTATAGTCTTACTCTTAAGCTATATAATAAGAGAGTAAATAAAAAGGTAGCTATCCCTAAAGCCTTCTTTTATTAGAACTAGCTAGATTAGAATAGAACGGTTTATAATACTACTAAAGCTATAGTTAGTAAGTATAAGGAAAGATATAACTTAAAAGTATAAGAGGTTTTTATTCCTATTAATATTATACTCCTAGATTAGTTTAATAAAATAGGAGTTAGTAATAAGGAGTTATAAGAATAGATAGATTAATAGAATAATAATAAGAACTATTCTAAAAGCTAAGCGACTTTAGCTATTATTTTAATAGATTTACCTAAGTATTTATAAGCTAAAGTAATCTAATTTAACTACTATATAATTAATCCTATTTTTAAGATAGGTACTATAATAAAGGACTAGGGTTCTATATTACTTCTACTACTAAGGCGTATTACTATCCTAGACTATATTATAACCTACTAGTAGATTACTATTACCCTTTATAGCCTTATAAATATACTAATTAGAGGGATTATTAATAGTAGCTTAGCTATTAACCTTATTAGTAAAAGCTATATTAAGCGCTTAGGCTTATGGAGCGATATAGTTAAGATAAATATAGGGATCTATAGGATTACTAATAAAGAGTAAAGGACCTAATTTATAAGTATAATTATAGATAATATTTATATTAATAATAATTAGATTTAAAATATTAGCCTTTTTATTTTCCTTAAAAATACTTATAATAAGGACTTCGTACTAGGAGCTTCTTTTATCTTAAAGACTTAAATAATATTAGATTATATATAGAACTAGATTATTAGAGTCCTTTAGTCTAGGAATATTGAAATTAATATCCTATTATTATTCTATATAAGAGATTTAACTACTTATTTCTTAGAAATTATTATTAAGATAGATTACTTTATTTCTTCTTAGCGTTAATATATCCTCTTATCTCTTATAGAGGAGGGAAAATAGAGGCTATTACTAATAGACCTAATATAATAATAAGCTTAGACTTTATAAGAGATAATTAATAAGTTAATAATACTAAGGATAAGGAAGAGCTAGATATAATACTAAGGAGTATAAAAGTATACTAAAATATTAAAGCGATTTAATAAGCTTTTAAAAGCTCTTATAACCTATTAAATAAAATTAAGTAATAATTAGACTTAGATAAGGAAGTTATTACTATTTTTAAAGAGTTTAATTTAATTTTTAATAAAGTCCTAGAGACTATAATCTATAATAAAGTTATTCTTAAGCTTAATAATATCTATAAAGTAATTATAAGTATAGGATATATAATAGGATATAATAGCTATAGTATTAACTATTAATACTATATTTATAAAGTTAAAAAACTAATATTAAAGAAAAAAGCGCTTAGGAGGAAGTATAAGTTAATATATTAGAGAGGTATTAAAATTATTATAGCTATAGATACTACTTTCTCTTATAATACTTATATACTTATAATTATAACGCCTATATTACTAATAGAAGATATTAATATAATATATAAGATAAAGGATAAGAAAATTTAACCTATTAATAACGCTATATTAAATAGTTTAACCCTAGATAGAGACCTAGAGTAGAAGTTAAAAGTATAAGTAAGGGCTAAAGAGAATATAATACTAGATCCTAGCGCCCTATTTATCAGGTTAGTTATATTAAAGATTTTAATTATTAAGTAAGGAATAAGGCTTATAAAAGCTTAATAAGAAGCTATCCTAAAGACTATTAATTATTTATAGCCTAAAGAAAAGAAGCTCCTTTTAGCTATTCTTATTATAAGAGAGAAGGCTTTAGCCTAGGAATTTAAGTATTATAGCTCTATATACCCTTTTATTATACCTCTATAAATAATTTAAATAATATTATATAAAGTATAATAAGCAAAAGGAATCTTAATATAAGAGGATTAAAGTAAGATATTATTATAATTCTAAAGGATAAAGTAAAGAAGGGAATCCTTAAGTAAAGTTATATAGCTTATTATAATCTATTCTTCCTAATAGATAAGAAAGATAGTAAGATAAAGCTTATTAACTTAGTAACTAAGATAAATATAGTTATAATATAAGATATAGTACTACCCCCTTTAGTAGATAATTTCTTAGAAGACTTCGCTATATATTAACTATTATTACTACTAGACTTCTTCTTAGGATATTGAGCTCGGAATTACGCCGCAGCCCCTTCGCAAAAAGACTATAATAAATTCACCTAGTTTATAAGTATAATTTAGGAAATACTATATAGGTATTTTAACTTATACCCTCTACTAGTTAAGGAAAATAATATAGGAACCCTATACGTTCCTACTACTCGTAAGCAAACCCTCTAAATATTATAAAGTCGGACGCGCGCCGCACTAGGGCTAATTATATTAGAGCTAAATAGGCTATTAAGGCTCTCATAGCCTAGAAACGCCCTCGCTAAACCTTCTAGTAAGGTAAAAGCTACTATATAAGATAACTCCTTAACCTAAAAGGTTAACTTTCTAGCAAGGTACTAAAAGTATTATAAATACTACTATATAAGAGGTAACTCCTTAACTAGAGAGGTCTTTCCTAAGAGGTTCTTATAGCTAGAAGTATAAGAAGCTCTATTACTATAAGTAAGGCTTTATACCTCTCCCTTATCCTTATCCTTATCCCTTAACTATATTAGTACTAAACCTTATATATAAATACGCTAAGCCTAAGCGAGGCACGCCCTTTAGTATAAATAATATAGAGGGGATTGCTAGAGAGTTTAGCTTTAATATAATTAATAAAACCCGCTCCTTTATTAACTACTCTACTATATATAGAGAGCGTATTATTAATATAGCCCTTAAGAGGGCTTACTTTAATACCCCTATAGGGGACTCTATAAGGCGTAATAGTATTAGAGCTAAGTAAGTAAACTTAGTAGTAGAAGTTTAATAGGTTATTATATACCTTATAGAGTAGCCCTTCTTTAAGTAAGTCCTCTATATTACTAAGGTAGAGGTAGCCTAGGCGAATATTAGTAAGTATAGCTTACGCTAACTACTTTAATATAGAGAGAGCGTTACTAATAATAATATAGCTATAAAGATAGTAACGACTTCTAGCGGACGAAGTAGTAATAGAGGTAGTATTAGCAGCATAGGTAGTACGCGAGAGGAAAAGTCGATAGTTTCGTAGTTTAAATAATTAAAAACCACGTTATTATCAATATAAAGTTAAAGATCGTGAGGCTATCTAGTAGGGTATATATAAGTGCGGCTATGGTTAGGAAAGGTAGTTAGTAAGATCACGTAACCAAAGGCTATGTATTATTAGGAGGCGCGGAGTTAGAAGGTCTATTGCACTTAAGTAGGTAAAATCACTATGTAGTGGCTAGAGGCCCTTCTTAGGATATAACTAAGTCCCCTTAGACCCTATAAGTAGAGACTTAATAATATTTATATTACTTATTAGGTTATTATAAATATATATATTACCTTAAGGAGTAATAAACTTAATTACTTAGTTTATATAAGTTATAACTAGAATCCTATATAACCTTATCCCTAGCTATTATAAAGCTTTTCTTAATAATATCGCTATTAAAGGACTAACTTTATAATATAATAAAGAAGAGATTAAGTCTTATCTAGGGATTTATAGATTTATTTTAAAATATTTATAAAATCTTAATAAGGTCCTAGTTAATTTAGAGCTAGCAGAGTATATAATAATAGTAGTTAAGTTATAGTAAGCTTAGGAAGTAGTAATAATTATTAGCTATATTTATAGTAATAATAGGCGTTATCTAGAGGAAGCGAAGATAGTTAAGATCTATAGATAGGCTACTTATACTAATCTAATAAAGTTAAGGGCTTTCTTTAGGATTATAACGTTCTATAGATCCTAAGTAAAGGACTACTCTATTATTATAAAGCTATTTACTAACTTACCTAAGAAGGATATCTTATTTAGCTAGGAGGAGAAGTAGTAAATAGCTCTAAATACCTTAAAGATAATACTTATAAGTATAAGGAATAATAGCGGGTGCAGGATATAGAGCTAACGCTATTAGCAAAATATTAGCGAATTAGTAGTAAATATATACCCCCTTAAGAAAACTCTGCAAGCTAGAGACTTAGAAGGTTAAGTAATAGTCTAATATAACTATATATACCTACGTTTTAGTATTCTAGCCTTTTCTAGTTAGGCCTATAGCTATACTCTTATAACTCTATTACTTCTACTTCGATTCGAGAAACTAGCGCTAGTTAGAATATCTAAAACGAACTAGTAATAGTATACTAATATATTAGTAATAGATAAATTAGTAACGGAGTTTAATTATAATATACTCTAGGCTAGGTATATAGAATATAACTAATAGGGCCTTAGCTAATACGACGTAGGTTACTCGCTAAGCCCTAAGATATAAGGAATATAGCATAGACGCTGCGCTAGGGGGTTAGATAATCCTAGTAATAATATAGTAAGAGAGGCTACCCTAAGGGGGTAGGCTAGGTCTTAGGTAATACTAGAACTAATAGAGCGACTTTCGCTTAGCGAATAAATAATAAGTAGTAGCTAATAGGGTACCCTACCTAAGACCCCCTAAGAAGCTAGTATCTTAGGTATCCTTACCTAAGTAATAAGACTACTATAAAGATAATAGGAGAGCTTTATAGGGTAGATATATCTATAGTAGTAGAAGTATAAGGAATAAACTACTACCTTACTATAAGAGCTTACTAACTATCTAGCGACGAGGTAGCTATAGAGAGAATATAAGAAACCCCCTATATATAATTACTATACTATAGGCGAGGATTTTATTATAAACTAGGTTAGTAACTAGATCTAAGTAGTTAAAGATAGATACTAACTATATGCTAGTAGTATACTAGAGTAGTAGATTTAATAAGCGCTTATAAAGATAAGCCCGTCCTTATAGACCTAGTAGTAATACTATAAGGCTAGGCTAGAGGGAGACCTAGCCTAGGCTAACTTTATAGTATTTATTTATTAATAATATATTAATCTAGAGCTTTAAGAGTAGAGGTACTATAAGAAGCTAGATATAATAAGGTAGAGGGAGATATAGTTACTAATATAGTTCTTTACTAAATAGTTAGTAATATACTAGAACTTAGGTATAGTTAGTATAGAAGATAGCAAGGCTAAGGCCTATATATTATACTTCTAACTAGCCCCCTTTCTATATAAGGAGCTTAAGTATTAGAAAGTTAAGATATAGAGACTAAGAGATATCGCTATAGAAGTAGAATACTTATAGGAGATATATTACTAATAAGGTAGCGAGGCCTTATAGAGCGAAAGTAAGAAGTAGTATATAAGTAAGGAGTATATACTAAGGGTACCCCCTATAACGAGGGCGAGCTATAAGATAGGCTAGTAGAGCTCTAGTTATAGGACTATATAAGGTTCTTAGAGCCTAATACCTTACTAATTAGCTAGCGCTACGACGTAGGGACCTAACTAGAGCTAGCTTATATTTAGCCCTAGTATATAACCTATAATATCTAACCCCTTAGTATACTTTAGCTATAAGAAGAAGGGGTATAAGAGGGTAGATTACTTAAATAAATAATAGAGCGTAAATAAAACGCTAGTAAGATACTAAGCGTTTACTAATAAGGTAAGGGTTAATATAATCTAATTAATAAGGGAGGTAGAGGACCTTAACCTATTAGAAAAAGAGTAAGCTAGGGGATTATACTAATAACCCCCGCGCTTATATTAAAACTAGATACTTTCCTAAAGGGAGATACTATAAAAGGATAGGTAATTATTCTCTAGAATATTACTAAATAGGAAGTAGTAGTAGATATAGACTCCTATTTATAAGTCGATATTATTAGTAGTTAACTAGTAAAGTCCTTATAATTATAACCTATAGTAGCGCGCGCCCCTATATTAGAAGGGTTTAATAGGTCCTCTATAATAGGCTAAAATATATACTAGTAAATATTCTTCCTTATTAACTCGAGGGGATAACTAAGGAAAATATAGTAACTATTCGCTAAGGCTCCCCGCCCTAAAGGGGTAGGGGACCTCCTCTTATTATAATACTCTATAAGTAAGGAGGGTATTATAATTAATACCTAGATAAATACCAAGGGATATAAACGCTTTAGTATTACTAAGCTATTAGTATTTATATAGGAGATTATAGAGAATAGCTAGAAGGCTTATATTATATATGTTTTAGGGAATATTACCTCCTATAAGCTACTAATAGAGGCCCTAGGCGAAGAGGATACCTTAGAGGGCGAAGTAGAATTACTACTAGAGCTACTTAATAAATAAGCGACGTTTAATAAGTAATTAGTAAAGGAATACCTAGCTCTAGAGGGCGCGGAATATACTATTAACTTAGTTAAAGGGAAGAAACCTCTATATAGGCTTATCTACCTATTAAATAAGCACTAGCTAGAGGAGCTCTACTAATATATTACTAATAACTAAGTAATAGGGCGGATTTAACCCTTAATAAGTAAGGTAAGCGCCCCTATTCTCTTTATACTTAAGAAGGATAGATCCTTATACCTTTATATAGATTATTAAGGCCTTAATAAGGTAATACTAAAGAACTAATATCTACTTCCCCTTATTAATAAGCTATTAGATAGGCTTTAGGGAGCGAAGTAGATCTTAAAGATCGACCTTTAAGATATATACTACTATATCTATATTAAGCTAGAAGACTGCTAGAAGACGGCTTTTAGGACTTATTATAAGTACTTTAAATATACTATTATATTATTTAGACTTATAAATACCCTAGCGATATTCTAGGTATATATTTACTAAGCGCTCGCTAAGCTATTAAATACTTATTATATTACTTATATAGATAATATTATAGTCTACTCTAAGATAAGAGAGTAGTATATAAGGGATTTTTACTAAGTGCTCTATAAGCTTTGCTAGTAGGCGCTATATACTAAGCTTAGTAAGTATAGTTTCTACTAATAATAAGTAGAGTTCCTAGGGTATATTATTATACCTAAAGGTATATTAATAGACTAAACCCGCGTCTAAGCTATTACTAAATAGAAGCTGCCTAAGACCTACTAGGAGATCTAAGTCTTCCTAGGATTCTATAACTTCTACTATAAGTTTATTATAAGCTATTTAGGTATTATAGCCCTTATAATATCCTTACTAAAGGGTAGCGAGAATAGTAAGAAGGGAAGCGAATTTTACTAGCTAGAAGAGGCCTAATAAGCTTTTAAATAGCTCTAAGCTACCTTCTACTTAGTAACTATTCTCTAATATTAGGACCTAACCTGCGAAATAAGGGTTAAAACGGGGCCTCTAGCCACTATATAGTGATTTTACCTGCTCAAGTGCAATAGACCTTCTAACTCCGCGCCTCCTAATAATACACAGCCTTCGGTTATATAATCCTCTCCTAACTATAGCCGCACTTATACGTGCCTATAGCCTCACGATCTTTAACTTCATATTAATAATAACGTAGTTTTTAATTATTTAAACTATAAAACTATTAACTTTTCCTCTCGCGTACTACCCGTGCTACTAATACCGCCTCTATTACTACTTCGTCCGCTAGAAGTTATTACTATCTTTACTATACTATTATTAGTAACGCTCTCTCTATATTAAAGTAGTTAGCATAAGCTATACTTACTAACGTTCCCCTAAGGGGCCTAGGCTACCTCTACCTTAATAGTACAGAGGACCTGCTTAAAGAAGGGCTACTCTATAGGATATATAATAACCTACCTAGCTTCTACTACTAAGTCTACTTACTTAGCTATAATATAATAATAAGTATCCCCTCTAAGGGTATTAATAAGAGCC
>JAVHLU010003324.1:0-11917 GCA_036785755.1 Colletotrichum ledebouriae
TAACGTAGTTCTTATTATTATATACTAGATAACTAAGTTTATTATATTTATCCTAATAATAAAGCGGCTAATAGCTACTAAGTTAGCGCGGATTATCTATAAATAGGTTAAGTACTATTTTAATACCTTAGAGGGTATTATTAATAACTAAGATAAGCTCCTTATTAGCTAATTTTAAGAGGAATTTATAAGAGAGAGGGCTATTAAGCGCCGCCTCTCTATTATATATTACCCCTAGATAGATAGGTAGTTTAAAAAGACGTACGAGATATTAGAAAAGTACCTATAAGTATATACTAGCGACTTACTATAAGAATAGGCCGTCTAATTACCCGAGGCTAAGTTTATATATAATAATAGTTACTATAGTACTACTAGCTACTTGCTAATAGAGGCCTTATATAGCTACTACCCGTATTACGTAGAATATATAACCCTTGCGAATAGGGTTATAGTATAAGGTATAAGGAAGTAAATTAAATATATCTTAAGGCTTTATAAGAGGGCTTAGGAATAGTAGTAGAAAGCTACTAAGGCGTAAGCTAAGTATTATAACGCGAGGTATAAGGAATAAACCTACTATTAGGGATAAGTCGTCGGGCTATTAATAAAGAACTTCTAGTTTAAGAATAAAAAACTAATACCTAGGTTTATATAGGTAGCTATTATAAAACTAATTAATATATAAGCTTATAGAGTTTATCTACTACTATAATACTAAAGGATATATAATATATTCTTAGTTACCTTACTAGAGCTATAGGATAATTAGTAAGTAAGTAATAAGGGCTTACTTATATATCTAGAGCTTAAGGATAAGCTAGAAGAATAAGAGGTTAAAGAGATTATTATTATATAAGGTATTAATAATAATACGTAGTACTTAGTTAAGTAAGTAGGATAGCCTATAAAATATAATATATAGGAGCTTATAGAGAACTTAGCGAATATGTAAGAGGCTATTTATAAGTTTAATAAATAATATAAGAGGGCTTATAAGAAATAGGACGACTAGTCGCTAAAACTATTATAATAGGTTAGTAATTATAAACTATAAGACTATGAAATAGAACTTAAATTAGAAATAAAACGTTAATTAAATTAAGTAGTAAATTATTACTAAGGCTATAGTAAAAAGGGGTATTATCTTATAAAAGGGGAAAAGAGCTAACTATTTAATTAGTTATTAACTTCTTAGGATAGCTATAGGGGTAACTATTATAACTACTATAACCGTAAGTAGCACTACTATAACTACTATAGTAACTAATTACTAAACTAGCGCTATTAGTATCCCTATTATTACTACTTATAGGCTAACTACTAGCTAGCTTACTACTAGCACTACTATCTAACTCGCTACTAGAACTATTACTATTAGAGATAGTAATAATAACCTTAGCTCTCTTAGTTTTCTTTACTAACTCTTCGCTACTACTTTAGCTATACTTAGTAGGGGTATTAAAGTAGGAGGCGTAGGAGATAGGGCGAGTACTAGTAATAGTAATAAAGCAAGAAGGGATATTATTAGTAATATACTTAGCGAGACTTTTCTAAAGCTCCTTATAAAACCTAGGGAAAAAGGTAATATTATACTTATAGGTATATATATAGACTAGCTTAATTAAAGAGTTATTAAGTAAGTAGTTAATCTTATTATAGAGGTAGTTAATAGGATTATTATTATAAATATATACTAGCTAGGTAGCGTTTAAGCGCTAAAGAATATTAATACTATTATAAAGGGTACTAACTTAAAAACTAGTAGTTAGTAGGATATAATTAGTAAGAGAATAGTAAGTAATAGCCTATATAGACTAGGATATTAAGCGCGAGGTACTTATAGATTAAGGCAAGCTCCTAGAGCTAAAGCTACTCTATATTATAGCTACTACTACTAGTAGTAAGATTATAGATAAGCTTAGTAATATACTTCTATGCTACTAAATAATTACTAAGCGTAGCTAGAATATAATAATAAGAAAGAGGGGTTAGAATACTATTACGCTACTAGATCTAGATCTAGTAGAATATATTCTAAGTTATCTAAGCTACGCCCTAAAGCTCCTAAGGGACCTAAAAAATATTAATATATAGTAACCTATTAGTAAATTAGTAGAGACTTATAGTAATATATTTCTTCTTATTAAAGTTATAATAAATATACTTCTATATATACTCGCTATATATATAGCAAAGGTAGATAATATCCTAATATATTGTATAAAGATAACTAAGATAAGGATAGCTACTATTAGTATTACTAGTAAGATCGCTAGAAAGAATCTTAGGATTATAGAAGTATTTTATAAGAACTACGCCTATATATATAATATAAGATATTATAGAGAACTATTAGCGAGAAGCTAGAAAGGGATATAAATAAGATTAAAAGAAAAAGGGAGAGAACTTAATAATTATAGTAAAAGCTTATAAAATAGGTATTAAAATAGGAGAGGTAGCTAGACTAAAAAGGATTATAAAGAGGAGAAATTCTAACTAAGTTAGAGACCTTAAAAAGAAGATACCCTTTTATATTTTAAGTCGCTAGATAATAAGGCTAAATAATTACTAGTTATATACTACTAAACGATTATATAACTATTAGTAACTAATTAAGAAATAATAGTAATAATTAAAATTTAAAAATACCTATAACATACTAGGAAAATAAAAATACGTTATTTGCTATAACTACCTAGATCTAGTATAGAGGGTAAGAGTAAATAATATAATAAAGGCGTAGAGACGCCGCCCTATAGTTAGTAATAATATTTATAATAATATAGAGCTATATTACCCTACTAGTATACCTTAGGGACTAAGGCTTTAGAGGGGGGGGTAATTATAAGGAATAATAGTAGGTATAGGGTATAGAGCTAACGCTATTAGTAAAATATTAGCGAATTAGTAATAAATATATATACCCTTAAGAAAACTCTATAAGCTAGAGACTTAGAAGGTTAAGTAATAGTTTAATATAACTACGCATACCTACGTTTTAGTATTCTAGCCCTTCCTAGTTTAGGCCTATAGCTATACTTTTATAAAGATAATAGTAATTATCCTAGTACTAGAAGAATAGAGGGCTAAGCTCTCTATAGTTACTTAGCGTTTTAAGGTTATTATAGATTACTAACTACTACTTTACTTTATAACTAAGAGGCTTTTAAATATTTACTAAGCCTACTAGTTAGATATCTTAGCTAGTTTTAACTTCTATATCTAGTACTACCCGGGGCGTGAAAATATACTAGCTAATACCCTCTTATAAAAGAATAAAGACCTTTAAACCTAATAAGCTATTTATAAATTAAACTATACCTAGGTATTACTAATACTTACTTACCTATCTCTAGAGGTTATAAGTTAACTATATTAGCTACTAGAAGCTACCTTAAGTAGTCTTATAGCTAATATTAATACCCTAGAGCTAGAGGATAAGCTATAAGGCTACCTCCTAGTTAAATAGATCCTATAGCTAAACTATAAACTAGATATATTATTGCTTAAGGCGCTAAAGATACTCGCTATTATAGAAAATAAGCGCTCGAAGATAAGAGATAGACTCTTGATAATAGATAAGAAGCTTATAATACTAGAAGAAGAGGACTTATATATAAAGTTAATTTATAAAGCTTCTATCTAGAAGCTTATAGTATACCTAGGTTAAAATAAGACTATTAAACTCCTAAAGGAATACTATTACTAGCCCTACCTAACTACTAATATTAAGTAGTATATTTATAACTACTATACTTATTACTAGGCTTAGAAGCTAAGAGATAAGCCCCTAGGCGAGTTAAAACCCTTACTTATATTAGATTACCCCTAGGAGTATATTATAATAGATTTTATATCCTACTTACTTAACTACTATAGGTATAATAACGTATTTATAGTAGTTTACTATCTATTAAAGAAAATAGTTTCCCTCCCCTCTTATAAGACTATTATAATATAAGACCTTACCTAGCTATATTATACTTATATTTTCTAGTATATTAGGTTCCTTATTATAATTATATCTAATAAGGGTCCTTAGTTTACTTCTAACTTCTAGAATAAGCTCTATAAGATATATAGCATAACTATATAGTTAAGTATAATAAGTTACGCTAAGACTAGGAAGTAGATAGAAATTCTTAACTAGTATCTAACTTAATACTTATACTTATAGATAAACTAGTTCTAGGATAACGAGAGCGAAATACTCCTAGCTATAGATTTCGCTTAAGTAGTATTACTAAATAAAACTACTAAGCTTATATTATTTAAGATTAAATAGGGATACTTATTATAAATAAGCTTTAACTAGGATTAATATATATAAAGGTTCTTAACTATAAAGGAGAAAATTAACTAAAATAACGCTTAGTAGCTTATATAAAAACTCTATAGCGCTTAGGAAATTACTAAAGAAAATATAGCTATAGCTTAATAATACTATACCTAAGCTACTAATTACTACTACTAGCCTAATAACTTAGCTATAAGGGACTCTATTTATATATTAATAAAAGGATAGCGCTAAGAAAACTCTTTAAAGCTATTAATACTATAGGATAGCCCGTAGCTAATTAAAGCTACTAGCCCTAGAGGGACTTAGGTACTTAACTTACTAAAGAAATATAATTATTACTTAGTATTCTATTCTAGTAAGCCTTAGAAGGCTACTAGGGACTCTCTACTAGGTTAATTTAAGACCCCCTCTCCTATTACTAAGTTTAATAATAAGCTAGAATATAAAGTTATATATATAACTACTAGTTAGTTATACTAAGGATATTTATAGTACTATACTAACTAGAGAGGCTATAACTATAATCCTACTTAGTATAATACTAAAAGTTTTAAGTACGCCCTAGTAATACTATAGGATTTCTATGTTACTAACCTAACTACTATAGGATTACTAAAGTATTTTTTAGCTTAGCTTCTAGCTACTACTTAAAATAAGGATTCTATTACTATAGATAATAATAACGCCCTAGTATAAGTATAAGAATAGGGAGGAATATTATTTAGAAAATCATTTATATTATAATAGCTAATTACTATAAATAGTAATACTAGAAAAGGGGGGGTAATATTATAGCGCTAGGTTAGACTTACCTAAAATTTTAAGTTATATAACTTATAGATTATATAACTTATAGGTTATATAACTTATAGGTTATATAATTACTAAGCGACTCTTTAGCCTTCCCTAGCTACGCTAGCCTATAGTTAGACTTTTCCCTCCTTTAACGCAGAATCCACTTAATATAGCGTAATCAAAGCGTGCTAACCTTCGCTTATTCACTATTCGTGATAAAATAATTATATACTAGCGGATTTATCATTCTAATAACTAATATAATAAGTAATTTAGATTTATAAAGATATATAAGTTATATAATAAGGTCGTGCTATTATATAATAATAAGGATCTTATATATAATTAGGGGTTAGAAACTAGGGTTAAATAAGCGTATTATTTATAATTATATAAGTAAAGCTATCCTTATACCTAATTATAGTACGACCTATGCTCTTATTATATATATTTATATATAAATAAGCCCTCGTATGCTTATAACGCCTCTAGCTCGTATGCTATCTTATATTACGCCACGCGCGCGCCCGCTTATTGCGGTGCGGCGCCACTTGCGGTCGTAACAGTGCCGACCAGCGCTGCCGTCGTCGCATCTGCCCAAACGAATCACTCAGGCTAGCCTCTTTGTGCCAAGACGTTTCACTTTCATACCTCGCCAGTATAGCCATAAGCTAAAGTGGTTTCGATCTGTAGATGACAAGAAGTACGGCCTGCTCCTGAGAGATTGGTGGAATGGTGACGACTCGATGCTGCACCTGCTGTCCGTTTCGAAGGTGCTCGCCCCCGGCAGTTTTGCGCTTCCATTTTTGATGGCTGAGCTGACTCTCACCCTTGCGTCAATGAACCTACTTGCCCATCATCGATAATGAAAATCAAAACACTTCATAGAATAGACGTCGCCATCTCAGCGTGTATCCAGTATGCTCATGCAATTCCGAGCCATGGAGATTTGTCCAATTAAATGTCAATCCAGTTGCGCGATCGAGTACCAGGATACTCGTGACCCCCGAATCACCTCGAAGAGAGAGAAAGAAAATCATTATCACATGGTGGCCCCGCCAATCACGGAGGCCGGAACGTCAGACAGCGGGGGAAAGCAACGCACCCAACCCAAGTGCCCCACCACAGCCCGGACCAAGCTTCAACCTCCAAGCTTCCCAATTCCTCATTTTCCTTTGCCCGCCACGACCCATTCGATCTTGCGCACACCCAGCACCGGAGCTCACGACACAGCAGTCACTCCACGAAGTCATTCCCACCAGAGTCACGAGTGAATCCGTTACTGCGCGACCATCCGAAATTGCGAACAACACAGTGCCCAATCGAACCCATTTGCAAACAACCTAGATACTCCCAACACATCCCGCGAGCGCGCCATGGCAGACAGAGGCTCACACAGAGGCGGCGGCCGAGGAGGCGGAGGCGGCCATCACCACCGCGGAGGACGTGGCGGAGGAAGAGGCGGCGGTGGCGACCGCGGAGGAAACCAGGGTTCCGGAGGCGACCGCGAGAGACCCAAGAAGGAGAACATCCTCGATCTGTCCAAGTACATGGACAAGAAGATTACCGTCAAGTTCAACGGAGGACGCGAAGGTTCGTTTGACTTCACGTTGCACTTCGCCCTCGCCCCTCGCCCCTCCCTCCCAACGACGTTCTCTTTTATATGGACGAGGTTGCTAACAATCTTTTCATAGTCACCGGTACACTCAAGGGATATGATGCCCTGATGAACCTGGTTTTGGACGAAGTGCAAGAAGTCATGAGAGGTATGGGTTTTACTGACGAACCTCTCCTTTCTCCTCCTATATTGTTGGCAAATGTATAGCGGTAACTGACGGCAAACAGATGAGGAAGGAAACGAATCAGCCCGATCCCTCGGCCTCGTCGTCGCCCGTGGCACTTTACTCGTTCTCGTCAGCCCGCTCGACGGCAGTGAGCCTATAGCCAACCCATTTGCGCAGCCCGAGGAGGAATGATTAGGGGGCGTGCAAATATACGGATTTGAAAAGGGAAAGACTAGACAACATGAGACTGACGTACGAAGGTGGGAAACCCGCAAACGATGGTGCCTTTTTTTGGGCACATTGAGCACGGAAGTATCGAGATGATATCCGCATTTCTCAGAAATGAAATCAGGACATGTGTTCTCGCATGTGGTTATGAGCTGACGACTAGCAAGAAAACATTGTATGGCGTCAACGCAGTGAGTCTTTTCAGACTTTCCGGCACGATCCCCGACGTCAATGCGCACCGAAGGAATGAATAAAAGAAGATTCATCTCGTCACTACTATCTCTGCGTCAACTCATCTACGTACGTGTCAGAGAAACCGGCTGGTTTCCTCGCTTCTATATCGCTTATCCATCCCTAGACCGCTTGAATCGTGCTCGCTTTACAGAGCTTATACCGTGCAAGTACTGCCTGTTTCGCGCCTCAATCATATCTCCAAGTAGATCCAGGCACCGTCATCCACTCATTTTCCAACCCTGCAGTAGACCGTACTAATGATCGTCCTGCTCAGAGTCCGAGCAAGATGTGGTCGCTTCGGCTGATTGCCTACTGCTCAAGCTTTCAGAACTCGGAGCTCCGCGACCTTTCGTAGTCTCGGCAGGGCTCTAGTCCCAACTGGTGTCCATACTTTCTTCTCCAAGAGTGATCCTTAGTACAATCTCGGTTCCGCCTCCACATCGACTCCGTCTTCCTGAAACCGGGTTCCAATCCCGACCGCTGCTAGTGCGAATCTGTCCAGCCCTATTAGGAAGGGCCTTGGCCCCCGTCATCAGGCGGCGGCGGCCACGGCGCAGATTGTGCTTCAGGTGAAGATTCCCAATCCTAATGGGAGGAGCCCTGAAAGCCTCGGGTAGCTGGCTGTTTACCAGCTTTTACGAGCTCCCCAAACGCGTTATTGAGCTGCTTCTTCAGTTCCTTGTAGCTGACCACAAAGCTAGTCTGTTCGTCTCGACTAGTCAGACACACTCGCTCCTCGCTACCAGTATCGAGCCGATTAAGACATCTAAGGATGTGTCCCATGTCAACCACGGGGTTGCCGTTCGCGTCGACCTGGTGAAAGACGTAATCGCGGAACAACTTCAACATGTATCTTTCGCCGTTTTCTGACCACGACCTATCGCCGTCAAACTCCTGCCGTTCGTTGATAACTCCCAATTTGATCATGAGACGCACGATGCGGCCGTTCTCCAATTCCCTGAAGAGTTCCGACTTGAGAGTATCAGACTCTTGTAGATTGGCATCCAGGGTCGCTACCATGTGAACTGCGATCCCTCTCACAAATTCCTCAATCCCCTTGGGTGTGGCGCCTGGTGGAGCCGGTGTAAGAAGCCACAGGACAGTATCAGTGATCTCCTTAGAGTACGTCCGGCTCATCTGCTCAATCAAACCCTTCAATTGATTAGGCGGTAGGTTGGTGAGCTGGTTGGGTGGCGTGTTGGTTGCCAACGAAAGTATCAGCCTCCCGAATTGAATCAAATCCTCTTGCTGCAGTTCTTGAACAGGCCGACGAGATTCGAAATGAACCACATCCAAGATTGAGCATGCACCGAGACGGATGCGATTCTTGTCCGTGACGATGATTTTGCTCATATCGAGGCATCGCGCGGCGAGGTTCAGAGCATGGATGGCCTTTAAGGCATTGGCGATTTGCGAGACGTAACCCCACAAGACGCTCTCGGGTATGGGCGTCTTCGCGGGGAATCGATTGGCATGAGCTGTGCCCACGTTGGGAAAGTGCAGCTCGGCGAGTGTCTTTGAAAGTGGGTGGTAGTCTTGAACGAAGAATAAGGAGCTATCGCCGAACGCTCGGGAAGTAAAAGCGTCGTGAATCGTTACGACGTTGCCGTTCTTGAGGCGCCGCCATTCCTTGACTGATCGAATGGCATGCTCGTTGGTGAGACGAAAGCCTATCATGGTCAGCAGAAGCAAGTGCAACATGGGCTCGTGGCGTACCCTCAAGCCTGCGGAGGCAGTATGTCCTGCCGTTTTTCGACGACGTGGCCTTGTAGACCCAAGTTGTGTATCCAAAGACGCTAGAACTCTTCCGGTGGCTAGTGTCGAGAGGGACTAGTGAGAAGTAGTTGTCCAATGGAGGAAGCGTGGAGTCTGGTAATTGTCAGCTCGTTGCTCTGCTCGTACGAGTGGTGTGCATACTTGGCATGACTTGTTGTAAGGCGTCAGCTTTGCGTTGCATATCTTCGCGAAGCTTTTCCGGGAGGAAGAAGTCGTGAGCTTGCCTCTGGAATGGGAGCAAATCCTCTCGGTGGGGCCCCACCGGAAAATATAGATGATATTGGAGCTACCGCTGTCAGTCTCTCGTCATATTTCTGGGTATCATTTGGCATTTTACCGGCTGAAGAGGGGCGGTGTAAGCATTTTGATGTTGGAAAAAGGCAGCGCTCGACCCGGCGAGGCCGGTCGGGTCATCAGCATAAGGGTTATATGGGGTCGTTGGCAGTGCCTGACCAACGCTGGACATGGTAAAGGGGTCATAGTTAAGTCCCGTATCCGGGGTCGCGCCGTTCGCGGTTATCTAGGTGAGTTAGCCATGACTGTGCCGAACATGCTGTGCTCTGGATTACTTACACCAGTGCTCAGCTCGAAGTTCTGGGGGGTAAATTCTCGAAGTGTTGCAGGGTTGAATACAGTTGACGTTGCTTCTCCATCTTGAGCAGCTGGTGTAGCAGCTGATGTGCTATTAGTGGCGACCTTGACACTCCGGTTCCCCTCATGACTTACAACCTGCACCTCTTGGAGTGAAGACTGCCGCGCTCGCAGCTTGAGATGAGAACGTTGATTTCTTTGAAGGGTTTAAGGAATTGCCTGGAGATGCTGCTGTTGGCAGGCCGGCGGGCGTGAATGAAGGTGAATCGACATTGAGTGTCTTTCTCGAGCTGCATGGAAGTTACTAGTTAGCGCTGCCTAGTTGTGCGTTGGGTTACTGTTTCATGATGGATGAGTAATGGACAAAGGCGAAGTTATGTTTGCTGGGCTCGGCCTCGGCTCCAATGCTTTAGTAAGTCCATTCTAGGGGTCTCCAGCATAAAGCATTTAGGTGCGTTCCAACAGCCCGGATTGCAAGATAGTTGCTGAGAAGGTCGAATTACTCGAAAAGCTGAAGTTTGTGGCATGTTCATCCACCGTGTAACTCAGAGCCACCTCTTCACATATTGGTTTATTTCCTGACCGGTGCAACCACTTCATATGCGTTAATGTAGTTAACCCAGTCCCGCTGCATACCTTGAGACAGTCTGGATAATCGTCATGTCGAGCCGATCCACGAGTCTCACGAGTATTGACCCGTCGGATGAGGGGTCATCGGCTGCGAAGGGCGTTATCCGCAGATTTCCGTAGGTTTCCGAGAGTTGGCAGTTGCATGACCCAGTATTCCAGGGCGGCAAATGTAGAGCAAGACACAACGCATTCTGACGGGAAACCACCTACAAGTCTGGCTGATTGATCTGGCCCTGAGGGCTACTCTGCGACGAATTGGGCGGGTCTTGGCTATGTTTGAAGGCGCAGCCGGTGTTTTCGAATCGACAGTGTCCAAATATCATTATATTTTTGCATGGTGTATCTTTGTGCTCTGAGCCAATTGACAGGGAGTTAGCATTTCGGTACTATGCAATTCGAATAGGTTGGGTGCGGGCGTCGACTCGCCTCGGGTTTTGGGCTTTGGCGAACCAACTTGTCGACGCAGGTCGGACTGCGGGTATCGCGAGGTGGCCATGATCAGTGCGGTCGGAAGATGAGATTTTCGCCCCCTTGGTCGACGCTACGACGTCTGCAAAGAGTCAGCCAAATGCAAAGCCCATGATCTTGTCGTCGGGGTTGGTTCCACGTAGAGAATTGAAGTTGTTGAACGCGCGCGCGCCGAACGTGGAACTTGCCATGAGCAGGGCGGGGGAGACAAAGGCGGGCGTTGGTGTATGGAACTAGAGGCAGAAGGACTGGAGCTCGCGTGGGGCTGGAGAGCGAAGACGGACGGGGGGAACATGAACAATTTTGGCCCGACGCACTTGATCCTTGCAGACATTTCCCATGCTTCGAACAATTGTGGTGGGGTAGGCGTCTCGGTCATGGACACAAACGACACCGACGAGGCTGAGATAGACCGTGGGCTGCTCGCAAAGCCGCGAAGGCGAAGCAGGTAAGTGATGTAAGCCGGCGGACGGCAGAGGTTTCGAGTTGGAGTTGTAGTCGAAGTCGAAGTCGGATGGACGACGTATTACGGACGGATTGCGAGACGACATGCGCGCGCGCCGCGGGCGAGCAGAAGACGAGAAAAGGAAGACGTCTGCAACCAACCGCAGATGATGACTGGCGGCGGTGGTAGCAGCGACGGGCGGGAGTGCCAGTGGTCACTGATGCACACCGGATCTGCAGACGGATGGTTTGCGAAAGTCGAGTTACTGTGTCGAGGCAGGAACACGGACGACGTCGAGTCCGGGCCGTTTTGGGAGGGGAGGGGGGTTGATGACACACCCGCATAGCTCGACAAATGCTGAGGTGCTCAGTGCACTTTCCTTCCAGGCGCTAGACGCACTGGAGGCTGAAGCAGCGGATTCCAACGGGGTAAGGTAGAGGAACTTTTTTTCCCACTGCATACCCAGGGTTGGGAATTAGTCTAGTCTAGTCTAGTCAGGTAGCTAACTAAGACTAGGCTAGTTTAGTCTAGCCTTGACTAAAACTAGCGTAGTTTAGTCAGGCTATAGACTAAAACTAGCCTAGTTTAGTCTAGTTGACTAACTAGTTAACTAATTAGTCACTAGTATTTTTCAAAAATATCTTTAATATTAATATATAATAT
>JAVHLU010003325.1:0-11915 GCA_036785755.1 Colletotrichum ledebouriae
CGTATTATTAATATAGCCCTTAAGAGGGCTTACCTTAATACCCCTATAGGGGACTCTATAAGGTATAATAGTATTAGAGCTAAATAAGTAAACTTAGTAGTAGAAGTTTAGTAGGTTATTATATACCTTATAGAGTAGCCCTTCTTTAAGTAGGTCCTCCGTATTACTAAGGTAGAGGCAGCCTAGGTAGCGAACGTTAGTAAGTATAGCTTATGCTAACTACTTTAATATAGAGAGAGCGTTACTAATAATAGCATAGTTCTAGCGGACGAAGCGGTAATAGAGGTAGTATTAGTAGTATAGGTAGTACGCGAGAGGAAAAGTCAATAGTTTTATAATTTAAATAATTAAAAACTACGTTATTATTAATATAAAGTTAAAGATCGTGAGGCTATAGGTACGTATAAGTGCGGCTATAGTTAGGAGAGTTACGATCACGTAACTAAAGGCTATATATTATTAGGAGGCGCGGAGTTAGAAGGTCTGTTATACTTAAGTAGGTAAAATCACTATGCAGTGGCTAGAGGCCATAACTACTTTATATAACAGGTTACTAAGTAGGGTAAGGTTAACTTTAAATATATATAATTAATAGATAATATAGCTAACTTATTTATAAAGCTACTTAGGAGTATAATCTTTAAATAACTCTGTAAAAAGAGTAATATAAAGCTATTTAGAGCTAGTATTATTATAGAGGAGTATACTAAGGCTAGTTAAGCTTTATAAAACTAAGCTCTTAGTAAGGAGGAGTATTATAACTATAAGTAGCGCTATATTATAATAAGTAAGCGTGTATATAGTATAACATTAAATAGTATATAAGTTAGAGGTATTATAAGTATATAAGGGCTTATTTATATATAAATATATATAATATGAGCGTGGGTCGTACTATAATTAGGTATAAGGATAGCTTCGCTCGTATGACTATAAATGACACGCTCGTTTGACCCCGGTTTCTAACCCCTAACTATGCATGGGATCCTTGTTGTCACACAGACCAAAGCTAATGTTATGTGCTGCTTCAGACGTCAGCCTCTCCGCGCTTAGGTCTTTTGGTGCCATTTGCCACCCATGTTCAGCCACATGGGTGGTGTGGTTACGGGATGAACAACATTGATGTGCACTAATTTTCATTGGTACCATGGGGCGGCATAGGGCTATCTCAGCCATAGATAGCAATCTAGCGAGAACTTCCCCCTGACACGAGAATAACGCGTCGCGCTCGCGCACGCAATAACTGGACGAGACATAGCTAACTGAACACCGGCCATCACCTTTGCGGCAGAAACCCGTTAAACCCGAGACATACTGCTGACATTCCCATGACGGATGCCGTCGACAAGACCGCTGGTGCGGAACCCTCAACTCCGCAACGTCCGATACTGCCCAGTAGCGACGAAGGAGAAACTTCCCACACACCGCCCGGCCTCGGCTTCCTCTCGACTCCTCCTCGCCGACTCCCCCGCAGCCTCAAAAGATCTAGAGAAGACGAGGCTGAGACGGAACCAGATATTCGTGAATCCTGGGGAACAAGTCCTCGGCGACTTCTTCAGACCCCACCACGACGTCCCCCAAGCCGAGCTAGGTTCTTAACCGGGTTCTCCGGCGTAGGCAGCTCAGTTCAAGGACGTGGAAGACCTTCTAACGCTCATCCGAGCTCGACCACGGACGCGAGCGAGCAGAGCGACCTGACGGAGAAGGACGGGCATGCCAAGAAACCGAGGGAAACTCGGCGGGAGACGAAGGCTGTAGGGCATACCGCAGAGCAGGCTGAAGAGCAGATTGAACCCCAAAGCGGAAACCAGGGCGCCGGTGGGAAAGACCTCCGAGACGGACGGGACACCAACACTGAGGGCGAGAACCCTCGGTTAGATAATGGGCTTAATAGGAAGGACTTGGGGGAAAACGACTCACAAGCGCAATAACAGGCTACTACCGACCATATCCAATCAAAGGATAAGGGTTCCGAATTCAACCTCCTAGGGTTTAGGGATAGGCAAAATGCTATCCAAAATAGAGCAGCTAGATCTATAGAAAGATCTATATATTTGGCTTATATAACTAGCTACCTTAGTACCTATATATTATTATTATTACTATTTTTCTTTTACTTTTTAATAAAGTAGTAATTAGTTCTATTTTTAAAAATCTTTTATTAGTTGAAAATAAAAGTATTAATTATGAATACTAATAAATTAAACTTACTAGCTTTTATTATAACTTTACCCAATATTTTAAGCTATAAATAGGGGTAAGGGTGAGATATAAGGAGTAATTATCTTGGCTATAGAGTGCTATATATAGGAAGATAATAAGATAGATTATAATATATACGTATATAATCTTATATTATAACATAAGCTACTATAGCTCTATAAGACTATAGGTATTATAAAATATATCATAATAAACTCCTTGGCTATATAGCGAATAATATAAATGCTATTATATATATTTATATATAGCTATAACTAAGTATTAAGCTCGGAATTACGCCGCAGCCCCTTTGCAAAAAGACTACAACAAATTCACCTAGTTCGCAGGTATAATTCGGGAAATACTATATAGGTATTTTAACCTATACCTTCTACTAGTTAAGGAAAATAATATAGGAACCCTATACGTTCCTACTACTCGCAAGCAAACCCTCTAAATATCGCATAAAGTCAGTCGGACGCGCGCTGCACTAGGGCCAATTATATCAGAGCTAAATAGGCTACTAAGGCTCTTATAGCAAAGCCACTATATAAGATAACTCCTTAACCCAAAAGGTCGACCTTCTAGTAAGGTACTAAAGGTAAACGCTACTATACGAGAGGTAACTCCTTAACTAGAGAGGTCTTTCCTAAGAAGTTCTTATAGCTAGAAGTATAAGAAGCTCTACTATAAGTAGGGCTTTATACCTCTCCCTTATCCTTATCCTTATCCCTTAACTATATTAATACTAAACCTTATATATAAATACGCTAAGCCTAAGCGAGGTATGCCCTTTAATATAAATAATATAAAAGGGATTACTAGAGAGTTTAGCCTTAATATAATTAATAAAACCCGCTCCTTTATTAACTACTCTACTATATATAGAGAGCGTATTATTAGTATAGCCCTTAAGAGGGCTTACCTTAATACCCCTATAAGGGACTCTATAAAGCGTAATAGTATTAGAGCTAAGTAAGTAAACTTAGTAATAGAAGTTTAATAGGTTATTATATATCCTATAGAGTAGCCCTTCTTTAAGCAGGTCTTCTATATTACTAAGGTAGAGGTAGCCTAGGTAGCCTAGGTAAACGTTAGTAAGTATAGCTTACGCTAACTACTTTAATATAGAGAGAGCGTTACTAACGATAGCATAGTTCTAGCGGACGAAGTAGTAATAGAGGCGGTATTTAATAGCAGCGTAGGTAGTACGCGAGAGGAAAAGTTAATAGTTTTATAGTCTATTAAATAATTAAAAACCACGTTATTATTAATATAAAGTTAAAGATCGTGAGGCTATCTAGTATAACAGGCACGTATAAGTGCAGCTATAGTTAGGAGAGTTATAATCACGTAACCAAAGGCTATATATTATCAGGAGGCGCGGAGTTAGAAGGTCTATTGCACTTAAGCAGGTAAAATCACTATGCAGTGGCCAGAGGCCCTATAACTAAGTATAAATATATACAAATAAGTTAAAATAGTATGATAAATAGCTTTTAAGGTCTCTAGCTACTATATAGTAATTTTACCTACTTAAGTATAATAGACCTTCTAAGTCCGCGCCTCCTAATAATATATATAGTCTTTAGTTATATAATTATAATTGCTAACTACCTCTTCTAACTATAGCCGCACTTATATATACCTCACTAGATAGCCTTATAATCTTTAACTTTATACTTCAATAATGCTATAGTTTTAATTACTTAATTACTAACTACTATACTATTAATTTATCCTCTCGCGCACTACCTATACCGCCTCTATTACTACTACCTTATCTACTAGTTATTACTTTCTTTATCCTTTTATTCGATCGGCTTAGCTAATACCTTTATAGCTATACTATTATTAGTAACGCTCTCTCTATTTTAAAGTAGTTAATATGAGCTATACTTACTAATATTCCCCTAATAGGCCTAGGCTACCTCTACCTTAGTAGTATAGATAACCTGCTTCAAGAAGGGCTACTCTATAGGGTATATAACGACCTATTAAACTTCCTCTACTAAGTTTATTTATTTACTCCAAGTATAATTATAAGTCTTAAGTTTCTCTATAGGAGTATTTAAGAGAGCCCTTTTGAGGGCTATATTAATAATATACTCTCTCTATATAGTACAGTAGTTAATAAAGGAGTAGGTTTTATTAATTATATAATAAGGAACAATAGCGAGTATAAAGTATAGGGCCACTCTATTAGTAAAAACGTTAGCGAATTAGTAGTAGATATATATACCCTTAGAAAAACTCTATAAGCTATAGACTTAGAAGATTAAGTAATAGTTTAATATATTAATAGGCACCTATATTTTAGTATTCTATCTTTTCCTAGTTTAAGCCTATAGCTATACTCTCATAACTCTATTACTTTTACTTTAATTTAAGAAACTAATACTAATTCGAATATCTAAAGCGAACTGGTAATAGTATACTAATAAGTTAGTAATAGAGTTGAATTATAATAAAGTTTAAGCTAGGTATATAGAATATAACTAATAGGGTCTTAGGTAATATAATACTAGTTACTTACTAAGCCCTAAGATATAAGGAATATAATATAAATAGTCTACTAGGGGGATATAATCCTAAGGGGTTAAGCTAGGTCCTAGATAGCACTAGACTAAGTAAACTAACTCTCGCTTAGTAAATAGATAGTAAGTAGTAGCTACTAAGCTACCCCAGCTAAGACTTCCTAAGAAGCTAATATCTCTAGTATTCTTACTTAAGCTATAGGGCTACTATAGAGATAATAGGAGAGCCTAATAGAGTAGATATATTTATAGTAGTACTAATATAAGGAATAAATGACCACCTTACTATAGGAGCTTATTAACTACCTAGTAGTAAGATACCTATAGAGAGAATATAAGAAATACCCTATATATAACTATTATATTATAAGCGAGGACTTTACTATAAATTAGGTTAATAACTAGATCTAAGTATTTAAGAATAAATACTAACTACGCGCTAGTAGTATACTAGAGTAGTAGATCTAATAAGCGCTTATAAAGATAAGCCTTTTCTTATAGACCTAGTAGTAATACTATAGAGCTAAGCGAGAAAGAGACCTAATATAAGCTAGCTTTATAGTATTCATTTACTAATAATATATTAACCTCGAGCGTTAAGAGGAGAGGTATTATAAGACGCTAGATATAATAAAGTAGAAGGAGATATAGTTATTAATATAGTATTTTACTCAATAGTAAGTAATATATTAGAATTTAAGTATAGTTAGTATAGAAGATACTAAAGCTAAGGCTTATATATTATACTTCTAGCTAGCTCTATTTCTATATAAGGAACTTAAATATTAGAAGGTTAAGATATAGAAGCTAAGAGATATAGCTATAGAAGTAGGATACTTATAGGAGATATATTACTAATAAGATAGTAAACCTCTATTAAGTAAAAGTAGAAAGTAGTATATAGGAGAAGAGTATTTACTAAGGGGGCCCCCTATAGCGAGAGTAAGTTAAGAGGCGGGCTAGTAAGCCTCTAGCTATAAGGCTATATAAGGGTCCTAGAGCTTAATACCTTACTAACTAGTAGAGCTATCTCATATTTAGCCCTAATACATAACCTATAATATCTAACCCTATAGTATACTTTAGCTATAAGTAAAAGATAATACTAACTTATATATAGTATATATAGCTTAAAATAATATAACTATAATATTCAAAGGGGTACATTATTAACTTAATAGTTTTTAAAGATTTATTACCTTTATTACTCCAGAAATTGAAAAAATATTAAGACTTCTTAAAAATATTCTTTCATTACAAAAATCCCCTTTTAATATATATAAATAGTATATATAGCTAAATTATAAAAAGTAAATACTTAAAATGATAGAATACAATTTCCTCTATAAAATGCTATATTTACTGTTTTATTTTATAATATAGTTCTATAGCTATAGAACATTAAGAAGTTTTTTAAATCTTTAACTTTAGATATCTTATATATAATAACGTGGTTCATTAGTTAGCCACGCATATTAGTTAGCCGCGCACTTTTTCCCAGACCCGCTCAGTTATTAACTACTTTTATATTTAACGTATAATTACTCTAGAACTATAATTCTAATTTATATATAAGAAGATAAAATCCTTCTTATTATTAAGGCGATCTAATTAATATATACTATAAGCTAAAAGCTAAGTATATAGTATATAATAAAGAACTATAGCATCCCTAAAAGCTCTTTATATAATAAAATAAATAACTAACCTCAATATAAACCTATCTAACCTTAATAATATAAACTTAATCTAATTAAAGAGAAAATACTTCTCTAATATATTATTAAATAAGACACTAGAGGATTTCTTTTATACCTCGCTAGTATAGAAGATATAGCTAATCTCCTACTATAAGTATATAATAATAAGCTTATTAATAAGTAATAAGCTAAGTAATTTATAGACTTATATCCTATTTTAAAAACTAAGTTTAATTATTTATATAATTATTAAAGAGCGCTTTAAGAGGACTTAGAAGTTATTTTAAAGTAGTTTATACTATTATATAGGCCTCTGGCCACTGCATAGTGATTTTACCTGCTCAAGTGCAACAGACCTTCTAACTCCGCGCCTCCTAACAATACACCCTTGCTAGAAGGCCGACCTTTTGGGTTGAGGAGTCATCTCGTATGGTGGCTTTTACCTTCAGCACCTTGCTCGAAGGTCGACCTTTTAGGTTAAGGAGTTATCTCGTATAGTAGCTTTTCTAGGCTACGAGAGCCTTAGTAGCCCGTTCAGCTCTAATATAATTAGCCCCGGTGCGGCGCGCGTCTAACTCTATATAAGGGTTTGCTTATAAGTAGTAGGAACGTATAGGGTTCTTATATTATTTTCCTTAACTAGTAGAGGGTATAGGTTAAAATACCTATATAGTATTTCCCGAATTATACCTGCGAACTAGGTGAGTTTATTATAGTCTTTTTGCGAAGGGGCTGCAGCGTAATTCCGAGCTTAATACTATTATATAATATAATAACTAAATATAGAATCTAAGAGAAAGACCTTTATAATTTTAATAAGACTAGCGTTATAATAAGTATAATTACTATATTAATAGTAATAATACGTACTAATTAAGATAGTAAAGCAAAGTTTATTAATCCTAGTAAATATAAATAAGCTATAGTTATTAAATATATTAATTTAAGCGGGTAGTATATCCCTCTATTTATAATTATTGAGGGCGTATATTACCTTATTAGTTAGACTATAGAATTAGGTTTTCTAAGTAACTAGGTTATTAAGCTTATCACTAATAAATAGATAGATAATTAGATAGGCCTTAACTAAATTAAATACTTTAATAAATATATTAAGAACTAAACTAAGGGTGTTTACTAAATACTTATTATTAATAGCTATAAGAGCTATTTATTAGCTAAATTTATTAATTACTATAAGTAGAATAATATTATAATAGTTAGTATACCTATAGATTTATTATATTTACTCTAGCTATTAGATATTACCCTTTATTTATCTCTAAAATATATATATAAAAATAAAATTAACCTCTTTATTTAAGCCTCTATAAACTATATTACTAAATCTAAGTTCTTTATTACTTTCTACTAGGCTCATAATAAGGTTTTTAATAAAGAAAATATTAAATCTATATTCCTAAGCGCTAGAATTTTACTATAAAATCTAGATTATATTATCTAAAAGCTTAATATATATTTATAGATATCTATACCTCTTATAGCTAACGTTTGAATATTACTACCTTAGTAGTTATAAATACCTTCCAACTTATAATAAACTATCTTGGCCTCTAGCCACTGCATAGTGATTTTACCTGCTTAAGTATAACAGACCTTCTAACTCCGCGCCTCCTAATAATACATAGCCTTCGGTCACGTGATTATAACTCTCCTAACTATAGCTGCACTTAGGCCTCTGGCCACTGCATAGTGATTTTACCTGCTTAAGTGCAATAGACCTTCTAACTCCGCGCCTCCTGATAATACATAGCCTTTAGTCACGTAATCTTGCCGACTACCTTTCCTAACTATAGCCGTACTTATACGTACCTATTAATAGCCTCACGATCTTTAACTTTATATTAATAACAACGTGGTTTTTAATTATTTAATAGACTATAAAACTATCGACTTTTCCTCTCGCGCACTACCTATGCTACTAATACTACCTCTATTACTACTTTATCCGCTACTATGCCGTTATTAGCAATGCTCTCTCTATATTATAATTAGTATAAGCTATACTTACCGACGTTCGCCTAGGCTACCTAGGCTACCTCTGCCTTAGTAATATAGAGGACCTACTTAAAGAAGGGCTACTCTATAGGGTATATAACGACCTACCGAACTTCTACTACTAAGTTTACTTACTTAGCTCTAATACTATTACGCCTTATAGAGTCCCCTATAGGGGTATTAAGGTAAGCCCTCTTAAGGGCTATACTAATAATACGCTCTCTATATATAGCGGAGTAGTTAATAAAGGAGCGGGTTTTATTAATCGTATTAAGGCTAAACTCTCTAGTAATCCCCTCTACGTTATTTATACTAAAGGGTATACCTTACTTAGGCTTAGCGTATTTATATATAGGGTCTAATACTAATATAGTTAAGGATTTATTATAGGTTAGATAAGGATAAGGAAGAGGGAGAGGCATAAGGCCTTGCTTATAGAGCTTCTTATACTTCTAGCTATAAGAACCTCTTAGGAAAGACCTCTTTAGTTAAGGAGTTCCCTCTTATATAGTAGTATTTATAATACCTTGCTAGAAGGTCGACCTTTTGGGTTAAGGAGTTATCTCATATAGTAGCTTTTATAGCACCTTATTCGAAGGTTTAGCAAGGGCGTTGCCACGAGAGCCTTAGTAGCCCGTTTAGCTCTAATATAATTAGCCCTAGTATAGCGCGCGTCTAACTTTATATAGTAATATCTAGAGGGTTTACTTATAAGTAATAGGAATATATAGGGTTCTTATATTATTTTCCTTAACTAGTAGAAGGTATAGGTTAAAATACCTATATAATATTTCCTAAATTATACTTATAAACTAGGTAAATTTATTATAATCTTTTTATAAAGGGGCTACGACGTAATTCCGAACTTAATTAATAGTAGTCTACTTATTAATCTTATTAGTAAAAGTTATATTAAGCGCCTAAGTATATAGAGTAATATAGTTAAGATAAATATAGGGATCTATAGGATTACTAATAGAGAGTAAAGGACCTAATTTAGAAGTATAATCATAGATAATATTTATATTAATAGTAAGATAATTTAAGATATTAGCTTTTTTATCTTCCCTAAGAACTCTTATAATAAGGATCTAATACTAAGAGCCCCCTTTATCTTAATAACTAGAATGATATAAAAGATTTAACTACTTATTTTCAAAAATATATTATTAAAATAAATTATGATATATATTCTTAGTATTAATATATTCTTATATCTCTTATAAAAGAGGGTAAATAGAGACTAATATTAATAGACTTAATATAATAATAAGCTTAGATTTTATAGGAGATAATTAGTAAGTTAAAAAATTAGAAATAAAAGAGAGCTAGGAATAACGCTAGGTAATCTAAAAGTATATTAAATATTAAAGTAATTTAATAAGTTTTTAAAAGCTCTTATAACCTATTTAAGGAAATTAAGTAATAATTAAACCTAAATAAAGAAATTACTATTTTAAAAGAGTTTAAATTAATTTTTGATAAGATTCTAGAGATTATAATCTAAGATAAAGTTATCCCTAAGCTTAATAATATCTATTAAGCTTAGAGTTATACTATAGCCCCTCTATAAAAAGACTATAATAAATTTACCTAGGTTATAGGTATAATTTAGGAAATATTATATAAGTACTATATATATACCCTCTACTAGTTAAGGAAAATAATATAGGAACCCTATATATTCCTACTTAGAAGTAAACCCTTCTATAAAGTTAGATACGCGCTATGTTAGGGCTAATTATATTAGAGCTAAACGGGCTACTAAGGCTCTTATAGGAACGCTCTCATTAAACCTTCTAGTAAGGTATTGTAGATACTACTATATAAGAGATAACTCCTTAACTAAAGAGGTCTTTCCTAAGAGGTTCTTATAGCTAGAAGTATAAGAAGCTCTATTATTATATATAGGGCCTTATACCTCTCCCTCTTCCTTATCCTTATCTAACTTATAGTAAATTCTTAATTATATTAGTACTAGACCCTATATATAACTATGCTAAGCCCGAGCGAGGTATACCCTTTAATATAATATCACACAAGGGATTACTAGAGAGTTTAGTATTAATTTAATTAATAAAGCCCGCTCCTTTATTAACTACTCCGCTATATATAGAGAGCGTATTACTAATATAGCCCTTAAGAGAGCTTACCTTAATACCCCTATAGGGGAACTTGTAATATACTACTATATTATAGCTAAGTAAGTAAGCTTAGTAGTAAAAGTTTAGTTAGTTATTATATGCCCTATAGAGTAGCCCTTCTTTAAGTAAGTCCTCTATATTACTAAGGTAGAGGTAGCCTAGGCTTATTAGGGCTTAAACGTCGGTAAGTACGGCTTATACTAACTACTTTAATATAGAGAGAGTATTCTAACGATAGTATAGCGAAGGTATTAGCTAACCCGATTAAATAAGAGGACTACTAGCGGACGAAGTAGTAATAGAGGCGGTATTAGTAGCGTAGGTAGGATATAAGAGGATAAGTCGATAGTTTTATAGTTTAAATAATAAAAAACTATATTATTATTAATATAAAGTTAAAGATCGTGAGGCTATCTAGTAGGGTATATATAAGTATAGCTATAGTTAGGAGAATTATAATTACGTAACTAAAGGCTATAATATATTATTAGGAGACGCGGAGTTAGAAGGTCTATTGCACTTAAGTAGGTAAAATCACTATATAGTAGCTAGAGGCCTAATAATATCTATAAAGCTATTATAAGTACTAAATACATAGTAGGATATAATAGCTATAATATTTATAGATTTAAGAAGAAAGTAATAAAAAAGAGATTACTTAGAAAGAAGTAGAAGTTAATATATTCAAAAGGAATTAAAGTTATTATAGCTATAGATACTACCTTCTCCTATAACTATTATATATTAATAATAATAATAAGTATATTACTAAGAGAAGATATTAATATAATATAAAAAATAAAAAATAAGAAGATTTAGCTTATTAATAACGCTATTGAGTTCGGAATTACGCCGCAGCCCCTTCGCAAAAAAACTATAATAAATTCACCTAGTTCGCAGGCATAATTCAGGAAATACTATATAGGTATTTTAACCTATACCCTCTACTAGTTAAGGAAAGTAATATGGCCTCTGGCCACTGCATAGTGATTTTACCTGCTTAAGTGCAATAGACCTTCTAACTCCGCGCCTCCTGGCAATATATAGCCTTCGGTCACGTGATCGTAACTCTCCTAACCACAGCCGCACTTATACGTGCCTATAGCCTCACGATCTTTAACTTCATATTAATAAACTCTCTAGCGATCCCCTCTGCGTTATTTGCGCTAAAGGGCGTGCCTCGCTCAGGCTTAGCGTATTTATATATAGGGTTTAGTACTAATATAGTTAAGGGATAAGGATAAGGATAAGGGAGAGGTATAAGGCCCTGCTTATAGCAGAGCTTCTTATACTTCTAGCTATAAGAACCTCTT
>JAVHLU010003326.1:0-11913 GCA_036785755.1 Colletotrichum ledebouriae
CTATAAAAGTATTTCCTTCATGGAATAAATACTTTAAAAATCTATATAAATTCTAATAATAGCAATAACCTTATATATATATATATATATTTATAATCCTTAGCTTTATAGCTATAAATATACAGAAGTTACGCATAGACCACATAGTAATCCGAGCGCGATTTCTGCTTAATAAGCTACTACTTTGCAGTTACGTTTCAGAATATCTTACCCCTCACTTCGTGAGGGCAGGATTTGTAACTTAGAAATAACATTAACAACAACATCAACAATAATATTAACAATAACATCATCAATACTATTAATTAATTCCAGGGAAAATACCTCCTTATGCTTAAATTTATCAGCTTTCATCACCATATTTCTCAGCCTATTAATATCTATTATTTAGGCTGTTTTACCGCCCCTTTTGCTACTTATATACCTATTCTTACAAATAATATTACTATACTCTTTTAAAAGGGAGATAAGTTAAAAGCAAGGGTAATTATTAATAGCCTGAAGTTAGTATATAAAATAAAAGAGATAGGCGAATTAAGTATGTTTTTAGGTATATAAATTATTTATAATTATACCTAGCGTAAGTTATAGCTTTATATAGATAAATATATTAAGAAGATCTATAATAAGTTTAGTATTAATAAGATAGCGTTAAAGAGATTAATAATAACGCTAATAGTAACTAATAACTTAACGCTAAATCTTAAATAAGCTATAACTAAAGATATTAATTAGTACTAATATAAAGTTAGCTTAATTAACTATATAGCGATGATTATATATCTAAACGTTATACGAACCTTATTATAACTTTTAGAGTTCCTACTAAATCCTTTAAAAGAGTACTATAAAGTAGCTAATTAATATCTTATATATCTATAGTAAACGAGGTACCTTGCTATCGAATTTAATACTAATAATAAGGGTATACTCTATTATATCTTAGACGCCTCCTTTACTAATAATAATATTACTTATAAGAGTACTTAAGGTTATATAATAATTGAGCTCGGAATTACGCCGCAGCCCCTTCGCAAAAAGACTACAACAAATTCACCTAGTTCGCAGGTATAATTCGGGAAATACTATATAGGTATTTTAACCTATACCCTCTACTAGTTAAGGAAAATAATATAAGAACCCTATACGTTCCTACTACTCGTAAGTAAACCCTCGTATAGAGTCGGACGCGCGCCGCACTAGGGCTAATTATATTAGAGCCGAACGGGCTACTAAGGCTCTCGTAGCCTAGAAACGCCCTCGCTAAACCTTCTAGCAAGGTGCTATAAAAGCTACTATATAAGATAACTTCTTAACCTAAAAGGTTAACCTTCTAGCAAGGTACTAAAAGTAAATACTACTATACGAGAGGTAACTCCTTAACTAAAGAGGTCTTTCCTAAGAGGTTCTTATAGCTAGAAGCATAAGAAGCTCTATAAGCAGGGCCTTATACCTCTCCCTCTTCCTTATCCCTTAATTATATTAGTACTAGACCCTATATATAAAAACGCTAAGCCTGCGCGAGGCACGCCTTTTAATACTAATAATATATAAGAGCTTACTAGAGAGTTTAGTATTAATATAATTAATAAAACCCGCTCCTTTTTTAACTACTCTATTATATATAGAGAGCATATTATTAGTATAGCCCTTAAGAAGGCTCTTATTAATACCCCTAGAGGGGATACTTATTATTATATTATAACTAAGTAAGCGGACTTAGTAGTAGAAGCTAGGCGGGTTATTATATACCCTATAGAGTAGCCCTTCTTTAAGCAGGTCCTCTATACTATTAAGGCAGAGGCAGCCTAGGCCCCTTAGGGCTTAAATATTAGTAAGTATAGCTTACGCCGACTAATAGAGAGAGCGTTACTAATAATAGCATAGCTATAAAAATAGTAACGACTTCTAGCGGATAAAGTAGTAATAGAGGCGGTATTAGTAGTATAAGTAGTGCGCGAGAGGAAAAGTTAATAGTTTCGTAGTTTAAATAATTAAAAACTACGTTATTATTAATATAAAGTTAAAGATCGTGAGGCTATCTAGTAGGGCACGTATAAGTACGGCTATAGTTAGGAAAGTTATAATCACGTAACCGAAGGCTATATATTGTTAGGAGGCGCGGAGTTAGAAGGTCTATTACACTTGAGTAGGTAAAATCACTATGCAGTGGCCAGAGGCCAGGTTATATAATAATACTATTTAGAGGACTAATTAGCTATAAGTTATTAAAATAACGCTAAGTTATAATATTAAGTTCGGAATTACGCCGCAGCCCCTTTGCAAAAAGACTATAACAAATTCACCTAGTTCGTAAGGATAATTTAAGAAATACTATATAAGTATTTTAACCTATACCCTCTACTAGTTAAGGAAAATAATATAAGAACCCTATATATTCCTACTACTTATAAGTTTACCCTTTAAATATTATTATATAAAGTTAGATGCGCGCTATACTAGGGCTAATTATATCGGAGCTAAACGGGCTACTAAGGCTCCTATAGTAACGCCCTCGCTAAACCTTCTAGTAAGGTAAAAGCTACTATATAAGATAACTCCTTAACCTAAAAGGTTAACCTTCTAGTAAGGTGCTATAAAAGCTACTATATAAAATAACTCCTTAACTAAAGAGATCTTTCCTAAGAGGTTCTTATAGCTAGAAGTATAAGAAGCTCTATAGGTAGGGCTTTATACCTCTCCCTCTTCCTTATCCTTATCCCTTAACTATATTAGTACTAGACCTTATATATAAAAACGCTAAGCTTATATAAAGTATACCCTTTAGTATTAATAATATATAAGAGCTTACTAGAGAGTTTAATATTAATATAATTAATAAAACCTACTCTTTCTTTAACTACTCTAATATATATAGAGAGTATATTATTAATATAGCCCTTAAGAGGGCTCTTATTAATACCTATAGAGGGGATACTTATTATTATATTATAACTAAGTAAATAAACTTAGTAGTAGAAGCTAAGTAGGTTATTATATACCCTATAGAGTAGCCCTTTTTTAAGCAGGTCCTCCGCACTATTAAGGCAGAGGTAGCCTAGGCCCCTTAGAGAAACGTTAATAAGTATAGCTTATACTAACTACTTTAATATAGAGAGAGCGTTACTAATTATAGTATAGCTATGAAGGCGTTAGCTAACCTAATCGAATAAGAGGACTACTAGCGGACGAAGTAGTAATAGAGGCGGTATTGGTAGTATAGGTAGTACGTAAGAGGAAAGTTGAATAGTTTCATAGTTTAAATAATTAAAAACCACGTTATTATTAATATAAAGTTAAAGATCGTGAGGCTATCTAGTAGGGTATATATAAGTATAGCTATAGTTAGGAGAGGATTACGTAACTAAAGGCTATGTATTATCAGGAGGCGCGGAGTTAGAAGGTCTATTATACTTAAGCAGGTAAAATCACTATGTAGTGGCCAGAGGCCCTAAGTTATAGTATTAAGTACTAAAGCTAAACTTATAGCCCTCACGAGTATAATAAAAGAGTACCTTGGTATTATTTAACTTATAAATAAACTTTAACTCTAGCTAAACATCAAGTTTGCTATATACTATAATAATACCTAAACCCTCTAACTACTTACTACTAAACGACCTTAAGTAACTAGTAAGTTATACTATATTAATATTAATAACCTATAGCTATAATAAGAGGTTAATAGAGGTAGAGTTAAGTTTAAATAAGTAAAAACTAATAAGATAATTATAAATAGCTTTATAAAGGCTCTCGCTACTTAAAACTATAGTTATTTTACCGCTTAATTAGAAATAGCGAATATCTAGTTACTAATTAATAATAACTCTCTTAAAATCTTTTTACTTATTATATTTTGCTTCATATTTATTTATAATCTTTAACCTAAAATATCTTAATAATAGAGCGACTTCTATAATTAAGAGTTATATTATTTAAATTGCCTTATTATACTAGCTATAATAGTATAAAATCTAATTATAAAACTTACTTATAATCTAAGTTATTTATAATTATATTACTTTAATTTAAAAGCTTTTATAATTTAAACTTTAATATTATCTTTATTTACTCTATACTTTAATTCAATACCCTATTTATTAACTCTAATAAAACTAAATATTTAATACGGTCCACGTAGTAGGCGAAAATATAGGTAAAAATGTATGATTTTAGAAGGTTTTCTCCTTAAAGATAATAAGCCCTGTTATATAGGTTTACTACGTTTAGGTACGTTTAACGCATTAGTTATATTAAGCGCGGATAACTACGCTAAGCGCGTTTAGTATTAATTACCTATATAAGAAGAGAAAGGTATTAACTATAATATGTAATATAAAATCTAATTTATACCTCCTATTATAGTAATATATTAATAAGTAGAGCTATATTACTATATATAAATAACCTTAAGTAACCTTACTTCTTTTCTATTTTATATATATTATTATTTCTTACTTTAAGCTAAGGGAGTCTTAGGCGTAGTATTAGCTAGCTTTAGGAGGTTAGAGTAGTCCTTATTGTTATTATTAATAATCTCTTTAGTAATAGCTAGAAGTTAGTTAATATTAATATTATAAGTAGTAGCTAGTTAGGTATTATCTTAGTATTACTCTAGGAACTAGTAATAAGACTTATTACTAACCTTAGGGTATAACTTAGTAATACTATTATTTTTAATTATAGTAAATAAGGTAGTAAGGGATATAATATTAGCATAAAGACCTTAAAGGTCTATAGTATATTTATACTAAAAGTTAGCTATTTTAATAGTCTTAGGGTTATTAAGGTCTAGAAGGGTATAAATAGTATTAATTTTATTACTATTAATTATAGCCTAACTAATATATATATTATCCTTAGTATATATACTAAGTAACTTATATTATAATATCTACTTAATAATCAAGAATAGTAATATAGCGCTAAAATCCGGGTTACTTATAATTTATTTAGTTATAAATAAGTTAAGAGCGCGGATATTTATATATATAAACTAAGAATAATTATACTGTTTTAAGTAAGGGTATAGAGAGTTAGACGTTTAGTATAATAAGTAGTAATAATATTAATTATATTAAAGAAGTAGATATATTAAAGGTATAAATTAATTACCTCCTATATATTTAAGAACTTAATATAGGAATAGGTAAGGTAATAAAAGCTAGAGATATAAGTATAGGATTACTAGTTAGTAATAATAATCTTCTTAATACTAGAGGTAGTATTAAGTATCTTAGTAGCGCTAGGTATATTAGAGGCGTTATAAGGGCTAATATTAAAGGAGGGGTTAATATTAAAATAATTATCTAAACCTATAGCTAAAGCTATATACTTAGTAAATAACTTAGTAGTAAGGTACTACTTAGGGCTAAGAAAACCTAAGCTCTTATTAGTTAGTCCCTTAGGGATAGTTATTATAATAACCTTAAACTTATTAATAGCTAACTTAACAAACTAGCTTAAGTTAAGTGCGATCTTACTAATATTATTAATATAACTTTTAGAGATAGCTATAGCTAGTGCGATTTATATATCTTTATATCTATTAAGTAGGATAGAAATATAGCTAATATATTTACTATAAGCTTATATTCCCTTAATGAGCTTAATAGTATTTACTATATTAGGGGTGTTAGTACTAGTAGCTTACTTCTTAAGGGTAGCTATCTTATTAAACTTATTCTAAATAATAGGAGTTAATCTAGTACCAGCTATACTAATATTAGTTAATAATTAAGGTTTAGTATACTTAATAGTATTAATAGCTTTATAAAGTTAGCTAGAGTTAAGGCCTTATTTAAGCTAAGTAGCTTTAATAGGTTTATTAGCTTAAGCGCGTTTAGTATTAATAGGTTAATTATCTCTACTTAAGGCCTCCTTAGATATAATAATAATAAATAAGCTAGTAATAGTAATATTATAATAGGGGTTAAGTTTAAAGGAGTTCTATATAACGTTATAAAGGGATAGCTACTCTTAGTTTAAAATAGGATTAGGAAATTAATAATAAAACTTAATTTAGTTAGTAAATAGTAAATAGGGAATAAGGTATATATTAGTGCCTAGGTAGATAATAAATAGGGTATTAGAAATATTATAGCTAGTTCTATAATATTAAGTCTCTTAGTTAAGAGCGCGCTTAAAGACTTCTTAGTTATAAATATAATATACTAGCTTTTTATAAGGGATCTTAATATTAGGTAAGTAATAGTAAATATAGTTAAGCGTAATATACTTAGTATCTTCTTATTTAAATTATTACCTATTTAAAGTAAAATAATATCTAGGTATAGAAGAAGTAGGTTACTCTAGTAGTGCTAAGTATATAATAATATTAAGCGTTAGTAAGGGTCCTTAATATCTAGAAGAGAATAATAGTAATAAAATAAGAAATATAAATATAATAATTATAAAGTAATAGGGGTAAAGGCGTTAACGCTCTTCTATAAAATGCATATATAGAGAGAAAGGTTAGCTTAATACTAGGTAGGTAAAGGTAGTAGTAATAACTAGTAGGGTTACTAAGTAATATAAATTCTTTTATATATATATACTTAAGCGCTAATTTTTCTTATAAGTTAAATAAGAGTGGGGATCGACCTTTAAATAAAGAGGGTAGTTATATTTATGAAAGCTCTTATAATATTAAGGGTGGAAGGTATTTAAGAGGGAAGGTATAATAGATATAGTTATTATTATTATTATTATTATTAGGCTAGATATAAATATTGCTATTATTAGGGTAAAGCCCTTAGTTACGCTAAGCGCGCTAAATATCTATATTTTATAGTAAGGTATTAGTTATAATATTCTTTCTGGTTTAATTATCTATTTTAGGCGCTTTAAGTAGCGGATTCCTTATTTATAATATATATCCTATTATTTTATAGGGTTCTTTTAAGGCTTTTCTCTTAGATACTTTAGTAATCTTTTACTTAGCTCTAATACTAGTTTAATACCTTATTAGATAGGCTTTTAAGCTTAAGCTTATTTATAGAGCTATTTTATTTCTTATTCCTTATTTTTAAATACTAAGTTCGGAATTACGCCGCAGCCCCTTCGCAAAAAGACTATAACAAATTCACCTAGTTTATAAGTATAATTTAGGAAATACTATATAGGTATTTTAACCTATACCCTCTACTAGTTAAGGAAAATAATATAAAAACCCTATATGTTCCTATTACTTATAAGTAAATCCTCTAAATATTACTATATATAAAGTCGGACGCGCGCCGCACTAGGGCTAATTATATTAGAGCCGAACGGGCTACTAAGGCTCTTATAGCAACGCCCTCGCTAAACTTTCTAATAAGGTATTATAAAAGCTACTATATAAGATAACTCCTTAACCTAAAAGGTTAACCTTTTAGTAAAATACTAAAGGTAAAAGCTATTATATAAGATAACTCCTTAACCTAAAAGGTTAACTTTCTAGTAAGGTACTAAAGGTAAATATTATTATATAAGAGGTAACTCCTTAACTAAAGAGGTCTTTCCTAAGAGGTTCTTATAGCTAGAAGTATAAGAAGCTCTGCTACTACGAGCAGGGCCTTCGATAAATCCTTAACTATATTAGTACTAGACCCTGTATATAAAAACGCTAAGCCTGCGCGAGGTACGCCCTTTAATACTAATAATACGCGAGAGCTTGCTAGAGAGTTTAGTATTAATATAATTAATAAAACCCGCTCCTTTTTTAATTATTTTATTATATATAAAAAGTATATTATTAGTATAGCCCTTAAGAGGGCTCTTATTAATACCCCTAGAGGAGATATTTATTATTATATTATAGCTAAGTAAGTAGACTTAGTAGTAAAAGCTAGGCGAGTTATTATATACCCTATAGAGTAGCCCTTCTTTAAGCAGGTCCTCTGCACTATTAAGGCAGAGGTAGCCTAGGCCCCTTAAGGCTTAAATATTAGTAAGTATAGCTTATGCTAATTATAATATAGAGAGAGCGTTACTAATAATAGTATAGTAAAGATAGTAACGACTTCTAGCGGATAAAGCGGTAATAGAGGTAGTATTAGTAGCGCGGGTAGTGCGCGAGAGGAAAAGTTAATAGTTTTATAGTTTAAATAATTAAAAATCACGTTATTATTAATATAAAGTTAAAGATCGTGAGGCTATTAATAGGTATATATAAGTATAGCTATAGTTAGGAAAGTTATAATCACGTATCTAAAGGCTATTTATTATTAGGAGGCGCGGAGTTAGAAGGTCTATTGCACTTAAGTAGGTAAAATCACTATGTAGTGGCTAGAGGCCTTATTTTTAAATATAGTAATAAGTTAATCTATATTTATGACGTCTTTATTTATCTAAATAATATATATTAATAAGTAACTTTTCTATTTAATTAAATATTATATCTTTCCCTATATAAGAGTTTACTTCTTAAGAATACTTTTAATCTTAAAATACTTATATACTTTAAGCTAATAAATATTCTTATCTTCCATAATCTTAACTCGTTTATAGTAATTATCTTAATAATTAAATAAGTTACTACTAGGGGCTAGTATTAGTATAAGTTAGATAATAAATATAACTAGATAAATATTTATATTAAGTAGAATATTAAGGTAGTATATTATTTTACTAATATATTTAAAGACCTTAAATAGAATATACTAGTAGCTATATTTTAGATTTTACTATCCTAGTAAATAATATCCTAATCCTATCTTAAGATATACCTAGTTACTTAGCTTAAATATAATAAAATAATACTTTTTTATACTATTCCTTTATATATAGCTAGGTTATTATAATTAAAACTTTAGCTTCCTCCTAGAAGATTTCGCGGTTTATCTTAGGGTTAGTATTACTTAAGATATTTAACGCGTTCTTAGTATTTATTTTATATAGGGTCTAGTTTAATAAATAACTAATAACTTATAAGTAAGTATTATTAAGGTTATATTAAAGGCTTAGGAGTAATTTTACTTAGTTATTATTAATAAGGTTAAGAAAATAATAAATAACTAGTTTAATAATTTAGTTCTTATATTCTAAGATACTATTAATCTATAGGTAGTATACTATTAAGAATATTAATTTAGTATATAGTTTAGCCTATAATATAGTTTAAAACTTTAATAGGAACTTATAGTTATAATTAGATATAATAGCTTTTAGGTTTTCCTAGTTACTATATTATAGGTTATAAAGAAGACAGTATCTCTAGATCTTAGTAATATATATTAAGTACCCTAGGATAAGAAGTATTACTTTAGAGAACTTAATAGTTATAATAAGTATTATATTAAGTAGCGGGAAGTCCTCTACTTTATAGCTTATATATTATAAAGATATTTTAGGGAGTCTAATAATAAAGTCTATAGTAATTATATAGAAGGGAATAGCTAGTATTAATATTAGCTATATTATACTAAGCGGTAATTAATATTCTATATTTATTATTTTATATTATAAGTAATTAGCTATATAGTTATTAACTTATTATTTAAGATATAGTATATAAGAGTATTTATTAATAGCTCTCTATATTCAATCCTCACTAAAGTAATAATAGTTATTATAAGCCTCTTTAATAAGCAGCGTTACTTACTCTTTTAGAATATAAAGCTTTTACTTATTCATACAGGGGTTAATATAATAAAAGAGGCTATTATATATAACGAATTCAAAGTCTATATGATCTATCCTTTTACATAGTATTTTATATACTCTACTCTAGGACTTAGAGTTAAGATATAATTAAATAAGCTTAGTCTTAAAGTTATTATTAAGAGATACCTCTACTATAGAGTTAATACTTATTAGTATATCATCCTATATCTTATTAAGTTCCCTAATATCTTTAATAGGGATTTCTATTATAAGTAGATATAAGAACGCGTCCGCTATAATATTTAATATTCTAGGGATATAATAATATACTAGGGAGAATTAGCTAAGGTATTATAATAATAATATAAGTTATAAGTTAGACCTCGTCTTATCCTCTAACTATAGTAATATTTATTTAATAATATTATATATTATTAAATAATTAGTAAGCATAATTATAAGGTTTTATCCTAATCAATATAATATTAGCTAGTACTTCTTTATTACCTATTCTAAGTAAGCTACTTTAAGTTTGGTAAGCTAATACTTCTATTTAGCTTAGTAAAGAGCTTTACTAATATAAGTAATTAAATTTATATTAATATACTTAATAAGATTATGAGGTTTCTATTTAATATTATTAGCTAGCTAGAAGATTAGCGCGGAGTATTTATATTCTTTTAATAAGTTAAGCTAAATAAATAGCTACTTATTAGAGTTATAGTAGAATAAGACGTTATCTGCTATTAATATATCTTTAATATTATTAAAGCTAGCTACTTCTTCTAGTATAGGTTTAAAGCTTCTCTTTTAATAGACCACGTTTCTTATAGCACCTTTATTCTTTCCTTAAGCTTAGGTTTTAATAAGTAATATTATCTTATATTATTAAAGTAGTTAAATATAATTATTATAACGTAATATTATATATTATAGAAAGCTAGTTATATCTATTTAGTATTTAAGCTAGGAAAGGTTATAGGGGTACTTAATCTTCTTAATAATATTAATATAATCTTACATATTTAATAATCTAAATATATTAATAGTAAAGCTAAGTAGCTTAATAGAAGGGTGTTTAATAAATAACTTTTTTATAAAAAGCGAGAGTCTAATATTAGTAAAGAGTTTAAGGATCGTATTAAGGTTCTTAAGGTAAGTCTTCAGGTCCTTCGAGGTAATAATAATATTATTAATAAATATATAGGTATATTCCTTATATAATTATAAAAGTTTATCTATAATATATTAAGTATGAGTAAGCGAATTATAGAATCCTATAAGTACTACCTTTAAGCGTTCTTATTTATAGTAACTAACTATAGTAAATCGATCTTAATATTCCTTCTTAACAAGGAATTAATAAAAAAAGAATTAAGTATTAACTATAATAATCTATAATTTATTATAAAGGTATTTAATAATATCTTATTATAGTAGTATAGGGTATATATTAGGGACTATAGCCTTATTAAGAGCATATAGGTCTATAACTATTTAACCTTTATACTAACTATCTATAATTCGCTATATTATAAATATTAGGGCTCTAAATAATATAGGTTTAGAGTTACTCTATTCTAAATAGTTTTAAGTATAAAGCTTATCTAAGGTTTTATTAATAAGGTTTTTATTCTCTTTATTAATAGGGTAAGGTTATTATCTAATATTTATATTCTACTATCTTTTAATAAGTTTAATCTTAAGGTATTAATCTTTTAAAAGATTAATTAGTCCTTAGTCCTTCTAAATAATAGGGTAATATAATATAACCTCTTTAAGATATTAAATAGCTTTAGTATCTTAGTTATAGATATATATACCTTCTTTAATAATAACTACTAGTAAGCTTTTAAGCTTAGTTATACCTATTTTATTATTTAAGTTAATATTCCCCTTATAGATATCTCTCTAATTTAGTATTAGATTATTCTTTATTATACCTTAGTTTATAAGCGCTTTCTTACTAATTAGGTTAGAGATCTCTACTTATTTATTAACTAATAGTTCTAGTAATTAAATAAGTATAATAAGCTTATAATCTAAAAGATTAAAAATAGCGTAGTATATAGGATCTTTATATAATAATATTAAAAAGGCTACTTATAGTTAATCATAAGTCTTTAGCTTAAGGAATCTATTAGACTTAAAGAGCAATAGGGTACTAGGTTTAATACCTCGTTTAATCTTTAATAAGTATAGGGCGTTATTAATAATAAGAAGAAATAGTAAACTACCTATATATATATATATATATATATATATATATATTCTTTATGCCTTAAGCTAAATAGAAGGGACTCTATTTTACTAATAGTATATTAATTT
>JAVHLU010003327.1:0-11905 GCA_036785755.1 Colletotrichum ledebouriae
AACCTAGGGGAATAATATAATATATATTATAAATAAGGAACGCGCTACTTAAAGCGCTTTAAATAGATAAGTAGACTATAAAGAGTATTATAACTAAGGCCTTATTATAAAATAAAGACGTTTAGCACGCCTAGTATATCTAAGAACTTTACCCTAATAATAGCGATATTTATATCTATCCTATTAGCAAAGATAACTATACCTATTATACCTTCCCTCTTAAACTCCTCCCGCCCTTAGCACTATAAGAATCTTTATAAACGCGACTACCCTCCTCGCTAGAAGGTTAACCCCTACTCTTACTTAACTAATAAGAAAAATCAGCGCTTAAGTATATATATAAAATAAATTTATATTACTAGGTAACCCTACTAGTTATTACTACTACCTTTGCCTACTTAGTATGAAGCGTATTTTTCCTCTATATATATATTTTGCTAAAGAGCGTTAACGCCTTCAACCCCGTTACTATACTATTATTACTCTTATATATCTCCCTTTATTACTATTATCCTCGTTAAGATATTAAGAAATCTAACTAACGCTCTATATCGTTACGCGCTTAGTACTACTAGAGTAACCTATATTATATATACCTAGGTATTACTTTATTATAAATAGATAACGCTCTAAATGCAAAGACGCTAAATATATTACCCTTAACTATATTCACTACTACCTACTTAATATTAAGATCCCTCGCGGCAAGCCTAGATACTATATTTATAACTAAGAAATCTTTAAGCGCGCCCTTAACTAAGAGACCTAACGTTATAGAACTAGTTATAATATTTCTAATACCCCGTTTATTATTTACCTAGGTACTAATACTTACTTAGTTACCTAACTACTATTTATAAACTAAATTAAGTTCTACTACTAATTCCCTAATATTATCTTAAATATTAAGTAGCTATCCCTCTATAATATTATATAGAACTCCCTTAAATATAACCTATGCTATATTACTAATATCGCTAGTACGCCTATTTCTATTAATTCTAGAGAGGCCTTAAGTAGAGATAACAAACCTATTACTACTAAATGTAACTAAGCTAATAAGACTATTAATACTAATTAGCCTAAACTATCCCTTAATACTAGCTAACCTAACTAAGCTACTAACGCTACTAAATATATTAAACCTCGACTATTAACTAATATTATTATAACTAGTATTAGATTAACTCCCGTTACTTAGAATAAGACTAATAAGATAGCTACTCCTAAGAAGCAAGCTACTAGTATTAGTACCCCTAATATAATAGATATTATTAAAGCTATCGAGGGAATATAAGCCTATAGTAAACGTATTAGCTATATTACTATACTACTTAATAGATATAAGGAGACCTAGATTACCCTAACTATAGCGCTCTCTAAGGGTTATATTACTAATACTAGTGCTATTACTCTTAACCTAGGCTAATTTATTAAGTTAGCTACTAACGAGTTTAAGTTTATTATAGCAACTATTCCCTAGGGACTAATATAAGAGAGCCTGGGCTTCCTTAGCCTAGAATAATACCTTATTACTAGGTCTTCTACTAAGCGTATAGTATTAGCTACTAGCCTAGAGGATCGCCCTAATATTAATCCTTCCTCTAACGTTAGCCCCTTTAACGCTATTAATACGCCTAGCTCTATTAAGACGCCTAATACTACTACTAGTATTAAGAAGATCGTTATTATAGACTAGTAATCCCGTACTTATATTACTAGCTTCTATCGCCTTACCTATTCCTATATAAAGTTCCTAACTACTTAAGAGGTAATTAATATATACCTTTAGCGCCTCTATTTCTTTAATACTACTAATATTATAGCTACTTGCTACGCTAAACGCCTTACCCTATATATACTTATCTAGAATAGCTTAATTATCCTTAGTCTATATATATATATCCGCGCCTTTAACTTATTCGTAATTAAGTAAATTATAAGTAACCCGGAGTTTAGCGCTATATTACTATTTTTTATTATTAAGTAGATATTATAATATAAGTTTCCTAGTATATATACTAAGGATAATACTTATATTAGTTAGGCTATAGTTAATAGTAACGACTCGAGCGCTATCTATACTCTCTTAGACCTTAGCGACCCTAAGGCTATAAATATAGCTAACTTTTAGTATAAATATGCTACTAACCTTCGAGGCTTTTATACTAATATTACCTCCCTCGCTACCTCGATTACTATAAGTAAAAATAATAGTATTACTAAGGCGTACCCTAAGGTTAGTAACGAATCTCGCTACCTATTCCTAGAGTAATATAAGGATAATACCTAACTAGTTGCTACTTATAGCGTTAGTATTAACTAACTCCTAGTTATAGCTAAAGAGATTATTAATAACGAGGATAAGGACTACCCCAACCTCTTAAAGATAACTAATACTACGCCTAAGACTCCCTTAGCCTAAAGCTAAATATAATAAAACGTATAGAACGGAAAGGAAATAAGGTTATATATAATTACTTATATATAATAGTATAGCTCTACTTACTAGTATATTATTATAATAGGAGGTATAAATCAAATTTTATACTACGTATCGTAGTTAACGCCTTTTTCTTCTTATGCGGGTAATTAATACTAAACGCGCTTAGTATAGTTATCCCGCTTAAGGGCATCTAACGTATTTAACGCGTTAAATATACCTAAACGCGTTAACCCTTATAAAAGGGCTTATTGCCTTTAAGGAAAAAACCTTCGAAATTCATAGTATTTTTTTACCTATAAATTTCGCCCACTTCGTGGACTGTATCAAAAGGCCTATTTTAAAATAGTAATTAGGGGTCTAGTTAGAGCTAGGCTTATAACTATTAAGATATATCCTATAGGGCTATATTTATAGTTACTAAAGACCTTCGTTCTATTATAACGAGAGTAGCTATAACGTAGTTACTTATAACTTTAGATAGAGGAATAACCCCTAGAAAAAGGTTACTCTAGAGCTAACGTTAGTCACGTGCTACGCTAGGAACGGGCGATGCTAAAGGCATCACGATAATTTGTGAAGCAAGTTTTCAAGACTAGACGGCAGGATATGGTTTGCGAAATAGTGCATGTGTGGAATTAGTAAGCGCTGAAAGTTGTGCATTGTAACGCCAGCCCATGGACACTGGACCGAAGCGGCACGACAGAGAATAGTCCCAGGGACCGCCTAGTCCCCACAACGGCTCGGACATCGGGCCGGCGCATGGCCGGAGTCAATGTTGGTTCTAGCAGGATGGCAGCTGGCCAGATATGCCAAGATTTGCGTCTTTTGATGGCTTCTAGTGACAGCAGAAAGTACACGTGTGAATCTTTCGAGGACGCTCCTTTAATTTGCCGTTGCGAGCACGCGAGACCTCGATGTCGAAGTCGGTAACAGTAGAAAGTCTTTACCACTATCATTCGGACTTCATATTGAAGCTGCTACCACAGTATCGCAAGCTGCTGTACAAATCTCAAAGTCCTGACACAGCTGCTACCACAGTATCGCAAGCTGCTGTACAAATCTCAAAGTCCTGACACAAGGCGACCCTAGATTCTCACTTAGCCTTTTTGCTGGTTCATCACTTATGCATATGGATCACATCTTATTACAGTCCAGACCCAAACAGTATTATCTAGTCAGATACCTAGGAAATTCGACACCTTAGTCTAAGACACCCACTGGGGTGGAATCCTTGGATCGCAAAGGGAACTTTCTTTTATTAAAACTTTGACCCAGAAGCTGCTACGAGAACAACATTGTTATGGCTTCTTACACTTACCGCTGATCAGCCACTGTATGTATGGCTGCAAGGTTTCAAGCTAAGCAAGGAGTCAACTAGACGTTTGGGCTGTCTTGGCTGACTATTGGCGAAGTTCAAATGCTTGAGCTCTTTCAACTAGGGCAGCTTCCTTTGCTTGGTACCCTCGCCCAGTATGAAAATGATGACCACTCAGCGGCCCTATTGACAGATGGGAAAGGCTGACTTAATAGCATGGGCAAAGCTCCCCATCTTAGCGTTGAGAAGGAGTACGTCGGATGCATTCTCATTTCGAGCCGCATAGCATCATGCGTACCGGCGCCTAGGGCTCAGCAGAACGCACCCAGCTTTGCTCGGGCACCAAGTTGATTCATTCTTTATCTTAAGAACTTACAACAATGCAGTAATTACTTGATTGACTACAAAGATGCCGTCGTTGGCGCCTGTCCGGGACAAAGACACCGGAAGGTCCCTGATATCAAAATGCCGGAAAGGCATATCCCAGTATCAGATTCTTTATTGCATCAAGAATGCTGCCTTTCCTCGGTTGGGGGTTCTTCAGCTTGGAAAGCATTGTCTGCTATCGAATCGTTGCCGATGGTCAAATATATTTCTGCAATGTCCGATTTTGACCACCCGGATCTTTCGAAATCCAAATAAAGGCTATGAAAACCATGGGAAAAAGGTAACGATGTCCGAATAAACAAAGAATCTCCGTGGCGGCCATAGATAGATAACTTGCCTTAGGGAAGTCGAGAGGAACAGCTAGACTGTCGTTTTGGGAAAGGGTAGGCTGATACCACCATGTTCAGTCTGACTGTGCATTCCAAAAAGTACAGCTCGGTGGCGCAAACTGAGGCTGATACGGAAGGATTAATTCAATCTTCAGTTTTGCGCAGAGAAACAACTGATTGTCCGGGACCTCACATTTCTAGACACAATGCCTGAGTAACTGATTGGTCTGGGCAATTATGCAAGCTATAATCTGGACGATCGTCAACAACTCGACAGTTTACCCTTTGTAGGGAGCTATAAGTAATGGCGAGGGCATTTGGGTATGCAATTAAAAGCTGGGTCTCAGTAATACATTGACCTAACTATTCTTCCAGCCGGAAAGATAATTTATCGAGAGTTTGGGTTTTTGGTTGCAAATTGAGCCGAGTGTACCGAGCCTTTCGCACCAAGCATTTGTGCGAGTCTCAGGCATATTCGTAATCGGTATCCCGCACTGCCGATGTTCCGTTAGTGGTATAGGTCTTCGCAATATATCTGCCCAACCATCCAGCTTCTTTTGTTCTCATATTCCGGGAAGTACCTGGTGGTCGCGGAGAAAGTTGTATCCGGGAACTTACTTATGTCCGGACTACCGTGCTACTCCAGCTCATCCCATGTTCATAATCGGCATCTCACCACTTCACTTGGTTTTCTTATCAGCTGACTATGGTATCCCTAGGAGTCAGGACAGCCAAATAAGCTTTCCTGCTCCGCGTGTGGGCAGATTTATTTGCTATGGTGATGGGAAGACGAGTCATTACGGCGCATACACGTGAGTGCAGAGTTAAATTGGGGGCTCTTCATAGGCCACTCCCTTTCGAGATTGAAACTGCCAGACAGAAACTTTGCGAAGGCCCGCCAGGTCGGTGGGCTTTCCCTGATTACTTGCAGGAACTGACAACCTCCGCGCAACTACATCTACTTAGCATTTACCCCTCATGGGCAATTCCTTGGGCCCACGGACATGAGCGATTTCAGAGACGGGGAGCCATTACTTTCACCTTGAGGGTTCGTTCCGCTCAATGGGTTCTTCTCTAAGAAAATGTTCGGGAACCTCAGCAGTATTGGCGACTTCCCATCACACTATACCGACGAAGGTTTACCGATCGAAAATCGCAAAGTCACAATCATTGCTGTCATCGCTTCATTCCTGGTGCGCATAATACAAATTAACGCGTAACTACCTATCACTAATGGTGGTCTGCAGACTTTGGCCTGGCTCTGCGTTGGTCTCAGAGTCTTCGTGAGAGTTCGAATCGTACGTACGCCGGGATGGGATGATCTTGTGATCGTCTTCGCGCTGGTAAAGCTCCCCATTCCTATTTTTCCAGCTATGGCTCTCAAAGCTAAGAATGAACCGAAGCTTGCCGGCTCGTTGAGCGCGATAGGGCTTTGTCTGGGTGAGTGTTTTATCCCAAAAGCTTGATATCTTCCGTCTCCGCGAGCATGAGGACTGATAGAGAATCAGCTACCAACTATGGCTTGGGGCACGCAATCAGAGAAGTCCCTGACAAGGACAGAGAGATGTTTTTCCTAGTAAGATCAATGCATTATCAAGCACCTGTGCTAAAGCTCAGCTCACATCGGACGCAGCTATTCTACATATCGAACGCCTCCTTTGCGACGTCGAATGCATTAGGAAAACTATCAATCCTCTTGCAATATCTGCGAGTTTTCCAAGGTAGAATGCCCGGCTTGAGAATGGCGTCCCTGTTTATGATTGCCATCGTCTCGATCTGGGGCGTCGCCTTTTCGTTCATGGCCTGGTTTCCCTGCTTCCCAGTATATCAATTTTATCGCCTAGGAACCGAAAACAACTGCTACGGCTTCGGCTCTACTAATCCTTTGGAGGTATACAAAATGGTCGTGGCGTCTAATGCAACAAACATGGCACTGGACTTCCTGATTCTCATCCTGCCGATTCCTCTACTGTTCAACCCCGACACCATCCGTCGCGCAAAGTTCGGGCTTATCGGGCTACTATTCATCGGAACAATGTACGAAACCCTACAAGCATCAATGCACCATTATTACCTTATGGGGAAGTGAGTGATTACTAACTCAGCCCAGAATCAATATCATTGCTGCAATGCGCATAGTTGCTAATAAAGCGACGGCGGACAAAGAACCAGACCCGACGAGAGTCTTCCCGATTATTATCCTTCTTGGCGAGTCGGAGAATCGACTGTCCCTAGTCCTGGCATCAATTCCAGTATTCTGGCCAGTGGTCGCCAAAACATGGAATAATATGATCTTTGTCACGCGGGAGGTCAAGATTGAGAGCACACGAAACCTACCGAGAATAATGGAGTCTGGTCAAACCAGAATGATAGACAGTCAACTCGGACGGGCGCCCTCTACAATCGAAGACGAAGCTATAGAGGCAGGTTTGCGACATCCGGGGAGGCTGTGTGAAGTTGATAAATATGTGAGGCAGCTGATAAGCCCTTTTGCTGAAGACCAAAATGTGGAGTCTCCTGTGGCGGAAGAACTTCGTCAGAGCTTTACCGAGGAGTTGGAACGGTGTAGTCTGGACTTCGAGACGATTGCAGAGATGGTTCAATCAAGGTCGCCAAGTCCCAAGTCTCGTAGCAACTCGTTAGTATGAATTGGAGAGAAGGAACGATAAAATATCTAACTATGTTTTAGTGAAGCATGCTGAATTAAACCCAAGGGCTAGGATAAATAGTGTCGTGATGCCTTTAGCATCGCCCGTTCCTAGCGCGGCACGTGACTAAAGTTAGCTCTAGAACGACCTTTTTCTAGGGGTCGTTCCTCTAACTATAGTTATAAGTAACTATATTATAGCTACTCTTATTATAATAAAATAAGCTCTTTAGTAACTATAAATATAACCCTATAGGATATTTCTCAATAGTTATAAGCCTAGTTCTAACTAGACCTCTAATTACTATTTTAAAATAAGCTTTTATTATTAAAAGTATTTATTAAAACTTCCTCTCTCTTATTCCTTCTTTCCTCTTTAATACTTATTATTTTTAACTATTTTAAACTCTCTATATCTAAATAACTTATATTATAATATTTTCTATTAATATTATAATAATATTATATTACCTAACTATTTATAGGGATTTTACTACTTAATATATTATAATCTAAGCTAAAGCTTAAGCTACTAGAGTCTAGAAGGATATTAACCTAGAATACCCTAAGGAACCTTTATACTTAAGTAAGACCTTATTAGAAACTTTAACATTTAATATATATATTATTAAATAAAACTAACATATTAATACTTAGTATTTATTAGAGAATAGTACTTATCATTAGTATATCGCTCTACTTAACTAGGAAGCTCTAGAAGAAGCTACTCCTAACGCTATTTCTAGGATATAGATAATACATAAACTATAACCTCTCTAGCTTCTAATTACCCTAGTTATAATTAATAAGAATATAATAGGTATATAGGAATAATATCTAGAGTATTTTTATTTAATTATTATATATAAGTCTAAGTAAACCTATAAGGATTAAGAATTTAAGCGGATTAACTATCTAGTTATAGAGATTATTACTTATAATATTATTATACTTATATATATAAAACTTCTTATTAAAAGGGATATGACCTTTTATAGCTTTATTATTAATCTTAAATATTATTTTACTCTAAACAAGCCTAGTACCCTTATTACTATTTAAGAGGAGTATATCTAAGTCTTAGAAAAGTGAATAGGAGTATTAATCCTAATACTTAGATTAAGGACTTTAGGGGCGTTTATTTCTATATTACTTAGCTTAAACTTCTTAAGTTAAGTAGTATCCTTACTTTAAAAAATTTTCTTTAAGTAATAAGTTATTACTTTATATCTACTTAAGCTAATATATTAATATACTTAAGGACCTCTTATATAAGGATATACTCTACGTAAGATTATAAGGATAATGCGCTAGGGTTTTTATAATCTTAGCTAACTATATAGATAACGCTAACCTAATAAATATTCCTATAATTAATAACTTATCTAGTAGTAAATAGTACCTATATATTATAACCTATTAGAAGCATACGAACTAGGGTAGCTCTATAGGCACTACTAGCGCCTAAGAGACCTTTATATATAGGATAATATAGGAATAGTAAGCCTTACCTAGTATAGAGGAACTATAATATAAGTTATATAATAATAAGATAAGAAGTAATTAGTAGAGTATAAGAAGAAGTAATTAGTAAGTAATTAGTTAGTATAACTAACTAATTATAATTACTATTATAAGAAGATAATTACTTAAGATAAGGAAAGGAGGATATCTAGGACTTATATATAGGATAAACTTAAGCCTAGCTTAAGGATAGACTTCTATAGCTCTCTAGTAACTAACTTTATAATTATCCCTAGGATACTCTTAGCTTATCTTATATTATATATTACCTTGAAAGGATTATAACTAATTACTATAACCCTTAACCCCCTAATCCAACCTAGTAATATAAACCAATAAGATAATACTATTATTATATATTATCCCTTAGCTTCTATTAGTAAAAACCCTACTATTAGGTAGCTAATTATAACACTTTAATTACTCCTATTTAGTAAGTTAACTTTTAATACCTACTAATAGTACTATAATAATACATCCTCTTATACTTTAATTACTAACCGTATATCTACTTTATCCACTAGTTTAGGATAATAGCTTACTAGGAATATAGCCTAGGAACTTAAAAACGCTAGAATAAGTGATAATAACTCTAATAATAAAGATAATACCTAAGAATAGCTTTAAAGAGTTAACTAAGACTTTAGGAAAATATAATCCTTATTTAATAATAATACTAACTCTATTAAAGAACTTTAATAAGCCTTTTAGACTTCCTAAGCTAGAACTATTAACCTCGAGTACTAGAACTAGATAATTTAGAATAAAGTTAATACCTAGCTTATTATTATAAATAGAAATAATAACCTTAAGCTTAACTTACTCACTCTATTTAATAATACCCTAGGATACCTTAAGGGATTCCTAATCTAAGTTAAGAACTACTAGGATTTCTATTATAATAGCTTTAATAATAAAGTTAAAAAGGTTAGATATATTAGAAAGGGCTAGAACCGATAGAAACCAGAAGGATAATAAATAATATAACTCTACTTATAGATAGGTAAGAATATTAAAAGTAGCCTTAAAGGATATATAAAGTAATTTGTAGATCTAATTAAAAGAGATTATCTTAATTAGGTATAGATTTAGTAAGAAAATACTAAAGAACGAGGTATAGGATTATTAAGGTACTAATAGTAATAATATATAAATAATACTAAGGTTTACTATACTTCCCTCCTCTACGCTCTATTCTATAGTCCTCCTATAATAAGCCTATATATTAAGGGAGCTTTTTAAAAGCTATATAGCTAAGTCTATCTTATTCTATCCTAATTATCCCCTTAAGACTCTTTATAATATTATAAAGGAGAGTCTTAAAGAAAATAAATAAACTGCTTTATATAATTATAATTAAATTCTATTTATAGATCCCTTTTATTAATAATATCTCTTAAGTAGGCGATCCTATTACTAAGATAATCCCTTAGGTTTAACAATCTTCTATTATAGGTTATATCTTAATAATAGCTTTATTACTTCCTCCTCCTTATTATACTCCTTATCCTATTCTAATTTTTAGTATAGCTAGAACTACCTACTCTATTATATTAAGTATAAAAAGTTATAATAATATACTTCTTTAGGTATATTCCACTTAATCTAATTCTATTAGTTAACCCTTTACTAGATATAATATATAAAACTATAATTATACTTGTTTAAAAGATCTAGTTACTTAGGACATAATAAAATATCTATAAGTATAGTTATTAGGTATAGTATAGTAGTTATATTATAACTTAGTATCTATAAGTCTTATAACTAAAGTTAGGCTAAGTCCGCTTGCTTAGCTACAATGCAATAGCGAGTATCCCCTCTAGGGGTATTAATAAGAGCCCTCTTAAGGGCTATGCTAATAATACGCTCTCTATATATAATAGAGTAGTTAAAGAAGGAGCAGGTTTTATTAATTATATTAATACTAAACTCTCTAGTAAGCTCTTGCGCGTTATTAGTATTAAAGGGCATACCTCGCGCTAGCTTAGCGTTTTTATATATAAGGTATAGTGCTAATATAGTTAAGAAATAAGGATAAGGAAGAGGGAGAGGTATAAAGCCCTGCTTATAGTGGGATAGGATAGGATAGACTTAGCTGCGCAACTTTTAGAAAACTCCCTAAGCGCACGGACCCGTTATAAGGAGACTATAGAGTAGAGCGTAGAGGGGAGGAGCGTAGCGGAGGGGAGGATAGTATTATTATTATTATTAAGCTCGGAATTACGCCGCAGCCCCTTCGCAAAAAGACTATAACAAATTCACCTAGTTCGCAGGCATAATTCGGGAAATATTATATAGGTATTTTAACTTATACCCTCTACTAGTTAAGGAAAATAATATAGGAACCCTATACGTTCCTACTACTTATAAGTAAACCCTCTAAATATTATAAAGTCGGACGCGCGCCGCACCGGGGCTAATTATATCAGAGCTAAACGGGCTACTAAGGCTCTCGTGGCCTAGAAACGCCCTCGCTAAACCTTCTAGCAAGGTGCTGCGAAAGCCACTATACGAGATAACTCCTTACCCCAAAAGGTCGACCTTCTAGCAAGGTGCTGAAGGTGCTGCGAACTTATTATTATTATTATAAGTACTTTAATAACCCTATACCTCGTTTTTTAGTATTTTCTTAGCGAATTAGCGCCTAATAGAGACGATCTCTTTTAATTAGATCTATAAATTATTCTATATATCTTTTAAGCCTACTCTTAATATTCTTACCTATTTATAAGTAGAGCTATATTATTTATTATCTTTCTAGTTCCTATTAGTTCTAGCCTTTTCTAATAATACCTAGAGGTAGATTCTTTTGCTCTTTTTAATAGCTTTTATAGGCTTCTTAGAGAGTTAGGTGCCTTCGCTACGTCTATATATCCCCGCTATTAATATATATATATATATAATTAATCTACTTTAAATATAATAATAACTTAAGAAATTTATAAGTAACGAATAATAACGATATAAATAATAATAAAAACATAGTTTAAAGAGAGGAAGATATTTATAAACTTACCTTAGTTCCGAGGGAATAGTAATAGCTATACTTTCTTATAGAATTAAAGTAGGAACGATATAGACCCTAAAATCCTCTCTTTCTCTTTTTTTTTATACTATTAGTAGGTTTTAGTAAGTATATTCTTTTCCTTACCCCCTTATATATTATTATAACTACTATTATTTAACTAGCGAGTTATAGCTAATATAGCTAAGATAGCTATATATAATACTAATATAGAGATTAGTAGTCTTAC
>JAVHLU010003328.1:0-11890 GCA_036785755.1 Colletotrichum ledebouriae
TTTTAGTAAATATAAAGCATTATATTATAACTATAATATAAGTAAGATAACTATAAATAATTACTATAACTATATTAGAATATTTATTAAAATTATAAAGTTAACGCACTTTCCTTAAAATTAAAGCGAAAATAACGTTTATTTATTTACTATTAGATAAAGAGCTTAAAGCTATTAGTCTAATAGTAGTTCTTTTCTACTTTTATTATATTAACTTAGAAGAATAGCTTATAGATAAGTAAGGTAGTTACTAGGATATAGGAGGTATAGGTAACTAGCTTAGCTAGGATAATTAGCTTAAGAATCTTAGCTATTAAGTATTAAATAAAAAGAGTAATAGCTTATCTCTAGAGCTATTTATAATATCTTTATCTTTAGAAATAGCTTAAATACTAGCTATATTATTACTATCTTCTATAATAATAATAGAGAGGTTTAATATATTATTAAAGATCTTAAGATACTTCTTAATATTATCCTTCTCTAAAAGAGAAGAGTAATTAAAAACCTCTCTAATAATATATTACTACTCCTTAAAAGTATTAATAATATTAATATTATTAGAAATCTCTTTAAGTATTATCTAGGAGAGCTAAGCCTTATTATATTAATTAATCTTAATAGTTAGAGTATTAAAGATAGTATTAGCTAAGAGGTTAAAGCGAGAGTAATAATAGATATAGCGAGTAAGGCTAAATAAGCGTTTAAGGGGGATAGATATTAGTTAGATAGATAAAACGTCTCGAGCTATTTAATAAATACTATAAAATCTAGGGTTATTATTTTCTAGGCGAACTTAAAATTACTATATAGTTTCTATAGGATATATAACTAATTATATTAGCTACTAACTTTAAATAATAGTAATATAATATATTAGTATTAAAAAAGTCGTTATAAATATTTCTAGCTTCTTAAGATATTAATAGCTTCCCCTATTTTAAATTAGTATAGTTAATTACTATATTAAATTACTATAAATACCTTTTTCTTTAGACTATATAATAATAGACTATATAACGTGTACTATAATTCCTAAGTTATAGCTTAGTTATTAGTACTATAGCGCTCTATATCTTTATAGTATTGCTTAGTATAAACCTCGATAAAGTCTTATTATACTCGAGTCTAGAGTATAGTAGAAGAGGGAAAATCCTTAAAATAGTTTATAAATAGGAATTATATATTATATATGCTTATAATTAAGGTCCTAGGTTTAGGCGTAAGTAATATAATAATACTATATACCTTAAAAGACTCCTTATTAATAAGCTTCTTAATATACTTATATAGCTTATCTTATCCGTTCTAAGTAGCTATTTAAAGAATAGTTACCTAAGTATAATCTTTATATAATACTTTTTCCTTAAGTATAGTAGCATAAAGATCTAAGTAGACTATTATAACTTATAATAAAGTAAAGGTATAGCTAGGAGTAAGGTTATTTAACTAGCTAAGAAGGTTAGTAAAGAGCAAAAAGGGGCTAGTAATATTAAGGAGAATATTAAGAGCTTCCTAATTAGCCTTAATAAAGGTAAACTAGGTATATAGAGAGTGCTTTTTAACCTAAGCTGAAATTATTATCTTAAGCTCTCTTATATAAATATATATAAGTATAATAGAGTTCTATTTTATCTTAATATTATAAAGTAGGTATAATAGTTACTAGTTTTTCTAGGTAGATTTCTAGAGGTTAAGGAACTCTTATATCTTCTTACTAGATAGCTTTAGAGAAATAGCTAGTAACCGAATCTATAGAACTATTAATATATAAATAATTATTTCTAAATATTTATACTTACCTTTTAAATAATATCTCTAAATAGACTAAGAGAAGTTTTATCTCTAGTATCTAGATCTTAGCTATCTAAGCTAAATAGGTTATTATTATTAAAGTCTTCCTTATCCTTTAAGCGAGTAGTTAATAGCTAGGACTCTATAGATATATCTACTATAGGGATTTAAAGAGCCTTAAAAATAGCTCTAATAATTAGATTAAAAATATATACTAAATAGCGAATATAATATATTAGCTAGACTAGAGATATTAAATCTTTTATAAGTTCTTAGGCTAAAACCTTAGGCTTAAAGGAACTAGTATTATCTACTAAAATAGTCTAAAAGTTAATAGTTTTATATATCCTTTAGCGTATTCCCTTAAGGAGATTTAATAGAGCTCTTACTTACTTAATTACTATATATCTATTAGTTATATTAATAGTACTAAGGAGTACTTATTATAACCTCTATTACTAATTAATAAAATAATAAAGAATACTAAGTAGAGAGTATTTTAAGCTAGGAGTACTCTAGATATTAATTATAAGAGAGATATAGGTATTAGGAGGAATTAACTAAAGAGCTATTTATTAGATCTATAAGGCTTCTTTAGCTACCTATTTTTGGAGGGTTTATTAAGATAATAAGTAGTAAAGAGGATTAAGATATAAATAAAAGTTCTTAAAAGTAAGATTTATAACTAAATTAAGAGAAAGGTTAGTACTAATAATAAAGTAAACTAATACTTATTAGTTTAAAGCAGGTATATTATAAGCTTCCTAAATTCTAATTACTATAAAAGATTATTATAAAGATATTAGCTAACTTATAGGTATTTTACTACCTCTATTATACTAAGTATAAAGGTATATTTTTAAGTTAAGATATTATTATATAGTACTTATACTAGAGTTCTTAATTACTAGATAAGTAAAAGATTAGTAATAATATTTATAGAGTAACTTTAGCTCTCCTGAGATTAAATTATAGCCTTAGTAGAACTACGCCTAATAAGAAGTCCTATAAGGGAGAGTTTAAAATAATTTTATAGTTTCTTTTCGCTTTAATTTAGTAGCTATTAACTATAGGGTATATTTTCTAAGTAGAACTTATTCGAGATATTATAGTAGAGTTTTCTAGAATATAAGAAAAAGTTAAGTAGTTTTAAGAATAAAAATAACAATTTATAATTATAGCTATAAGCTAGTAGGAGAGTAATAAGTTATTATAAGCTAGGTAGCCTCGAGTAGTTTAGAAGTATCTAATCTAAAAGGGTCTAGCTTATAAGGGTCTAACCTAGGAGAACTTACTATTATTAATAATAAAGTAACTAAGGATACTAAAAGAGAGAAAATTTATAGATTGCTATAAGGTAAATATAAATATAAAATAAAGTATAATTATATAAGTAGCTATTTTAGGGTTTCTAATTAATTTATTTACTATATAAATTTAGTTAGATTTAAACCCCTTATCCTTTTTTTATCTTTTACTTATATTTACCTTTTAATACCTCGCTTACTAACTAGCCCTATAACTAAAAGGAGCTCTCTACTAGAAATAGGGAGCTCCTTACTATTAATTTAAAGCTTATTATTAAGAGCGGGGTATAATTAAAATAAGCCTTAGAAGTAGCTAGTTAAAGAGATTCTAGAAACTCTATAAAGGAGTATAAGTTATATAATAAATATTACCTAGGCTAGCCTAGATCTTAGTAGTTAATTTAAGATTAAATTACTACCCCTTAAGTGAAATCTTATAATAAAGTTCGCTAAAAGAATAGATATTAGTTAACTACTATAAGTAATCCGAAAATAGTAGCTAAAAATAGCTCGGAAAAAGCTAGTTTAGATTATTAAATACTAGAAAGTTCGTAAATAGAGTCCTAGTAGTAAGTAATATAATTATTATCTTAAGCTACTACTAAGAAGTATAGTAACTATACTTTATAAGATTTAAAAATATTAAAAGATAACTAATTTTTTAATCCCGCGAAGTATATTTATAAAATTAGTTTAAGAAATAATATATAGCTTCCCTCTAAAAAACTGCTATTAGATTCGATTCTAATTATAGGCTATTAAGGCTCTCTATAAGATTAGTAAGTAATTCCTTATTAATATATTTAAAAGTAAGAGATATCTTAATTCCCTGCTATAGAAGTATATTAATATTTATAGATATAAATCTCTATATAATTTATACTAAGCGTATAACTTTATAAAAGAAGGATATAGACTTAATAAAGGAATTAATAAAGAAAATAGCAGCATAGAGTGCTAGATTAGTTTAGTTTACTTAGATTACTTTAAATAATTACTATAATAATTACGATATAATTACTTACTTCCTATTCCTAATACTATTACTAATTCTTAAATCTAAATAAAGCTCTATTTAGAGCTAAAAGTTAAGCTAATAAGTAAGCTCCTAAGCTATCTTACTAACTTATAGCTAATTATAGGGGGTATTATCCCGCGTAAGCTTAAGCTTAAGGAAGAAGGGGATTAGCTATAGAATAGCTAAAAATAAACTATCTATTATAAATAGAAAGTTTACTACCTAATTAAAAGTAGTAAAGTTATCCTAAAGCTAGGATAGGCCTATAAGCTCCTAAATACCTCTCTAGACTACCTAGCTAGTAATTTTAGTAAATATAGCCTTAACTAATAGCTTAAAGGAGGGATTATAGTAGCGCTTAGCTATAGTATATAGAATACTATATATCTTAAGGGTAGGGCGGTATATTAAGGTAAAGTTCCTATTTAAATTAGTATTATAATAGAAGACTACTAAAATAATATATTACTTATATCTTAATCTTCTTAATAGAAAAGTTAAGAACTAGGTATTTCTACTTCTTCTAAGAGAGGCGCTTTAGCTACTAGTATTTAATAAGAGCAAACTAAAGAAGTACCTCCTCCTTAGTAAAGATATTGCTAGCTACTAGGTAGCTATAGCCCGGTTAAATTAGGCTATACTTATTTATAATAGCTATAATAAAAGTAGCGTTATTTAAAAAGCGCTTAACCTTAATATATAGTCTCTCTAATATAACTTCCTAGTTATTATAGAAGAAGTAATACTCTTAGATATAGTTTTCCTATATTTATTAGTAATTATAGTAATTATTTATAGTAATTTATATACCTTAATAAGTTTATTAATAATTATAGTAGATTGCTTAGTAACGTTAATAGTAGGCATTTTCTTATTAATACCTATATTAAAATTAAGTAAACCCTTAATATTATCTAGATTTATTTAGATATCCTTATTAATCTTATCTATAGGGATATCTTCCTAGGCTTTGTCTCTATCTTTAGCTATAATATTATAATAGCTAGAGGAGGCTAGACTAGCTATCCTAGCGAGAAGCTAGTTTAGGTAAGTTCCCTTAGATATATTATAGAGATATTAGTATATACTTAATTAATAGGTAAAGATACTTACTAGTAAGCTTTAATTTATTAGATCTCTTAAGCCTCTAGCTTAGCGCGTTTAGCTATAAAACTATTAGTTTACTTACTTAAAGCTTTAAGAGCTTTAAGTTTATAAGCTTTTTACTACCTAAGAGCCTTCTTAGTATAATTAACTTCCTTTTAAGCCTCGTTTATATTATTAATTCGCTAGTAAGACTTTTTAATATTTATATTCTTAGAATAATCTAACTCTACTTTCCGCTTCGCTCTAGTACTAGACCTAAGCAGCTAGCCTACTATAAATTAATATAAAAGATTACTATAAAAATAAGTAGAATATACTACGATTATATCCTAAGGATATTTTATAATATAACTTACTAATTAATATAAATTATTAGCTAGCTATACTAGTTAATAAAGAAAATTATAATATTACCTTGCTTATAGTAGCTATCTTATACTATTATAGTAGTTATTATAATTATATTGAGCTTAGAATTACGCCGCAGCCCCTTCGCAAAAAGACTACAACAAATTCACCTAGTTCGCAGGCATAATTCGGGAAACACTATATAGGTATTTAACCTATACCCTCTACTAGTTAAGGAAAATAATATAGGAACCCTATACGTTCCTACTACTCGTAAGTAAACCCTCGCATAAAGTCGGACGCGCGCTGCACCGGGGCTGATTATATTAGAGCTAAACGGGCTACTAAGGCTCTCGTAGCAACGCCCTCGCTAAACCTTCTAGTAAGGTGAAAGCTACTATATGAGATAACTCCTTAACCCAAAAGGTCGACCTTCTAGCAAGGTGCTGAAGGTGCTGCGAACGCCACCATAATTATAATTATATAGGTTATTTAGAGAGAAGTTTTTTCTAGCTTTAAAATATTAAAAAATATTTAAATATGCGATAGGTAGTCTATATACTAGCGCGTTAATTACTACAGTTTCCCCTTCTTTTATCCTAAAAATATAAAAATAAAAATACTTAAAACTTCTTTAGTAATATATTTAGAAGATTCTCTATCTAATAAGCCTAGTTTTATATTTTTAGGATACTTAGGTGATTTATAGTAGATTTTATAAACTTTATAATTTATATAATTAGCCTTTAATAAATATATTTACTCCTTCCTACTTAGTTATTAAAAATCATTAAATATAAAATATCACCTTTCCTTAATAATACTATCTTCCTCCTATATCCTATACCTATTACTATTATAAATAGGTAATTTATCCTTAATTATTATAGTAATTATTTATACTAATCTCTACTTAAGTTATAGCTTCTATACGCCTAAAAATATAGCGTAAAGCTACTACTACTAGTAAGAAGATAAATACTTAAGCGAAGAAAACTAACCCTTTTTTAGCTAAGAAGACTAACCCTTCTTTAGCTAAGAAGACTAATATTACTAAAGTTACTAAGAAGTTAGCTAGAAAGTCTCTCCCTAGCTAGTCTCTTACTCCTAGCTAAGCCTAGAAGAAGAAGCGCTATTAATACCCTAGTAATAAGCTAAGATTATTATAAAAAATAGCTATAAACTAACTTACTTTAGCTAAAGCCTTTTATAAGATTAGGATATACTAGAAGTTAACTAACCTTATTTTTCCTAAGCTCCCCTTTTAGTAACTTTATAGGGAGATCTACTATAATATTAGCTCTAGTAATAATAGCTTTTAATAGGAGAAAGTAGCTATTAGCGCTCTATAAGAGTCTATAGAGAGCCTTCTTTCTAGTATTTTTAAGAGTAAGTATCCCCTTAATTTTAATTTATTAAACTAATTAGTCTAGTAATTAATCTTATTACTATTTATACTAAACGCGTTACTATTATACTAAAGGACCTTAAACTCGTTAAGGCTATTCTTAAGGTAAGTAAGCCTTATAGTAATAAGTAGTTTAAGGTATAAGGGTAAATAAAGGGTATTAAGAAGTAAGTAGATAGTAATAGTTATTTTAGCTATATATAATATACCCGCTATTCAGGCTAATTACTATAAAAGATATCTATAAACTCTAATAAAAAACATAAATTACCTATAGGTATATACCTATAGGCTACCTAAACCTATAGGTATAGTATTCACACTATACCTATAGGCTTAATTACCTATACCCACTTAACCTATAGGTACCTATAGGTAATGCCCGCTACCCATGGGTACTACCCATAACTACCTACCTATTTCGCGGGTACCCATGGGACCCGCGGGCCGGGTAATTGCTAACCCTACGTACAATACTTGTTAAGCTGCTTCGTCATACATTGGAAGCACGCACGAGAGGCCTCTCCAGTATTACAACAGCAACAAACGTGTAGGTCACGAGGCTGGCTTAAAAGGCTCTTCGAGGCTGCTTGCAGCCAGAGTCGAACACAACGCAACACGAAGTCGGGCAAGCCGTTGCGCTGCGTGCGAAACAACAGAAGGGTTATCATGACACACTGGTTTCGTATAAGGAGACGCCTTATCTCGAATGAGCGATCAAGCGTCGTTCTCTATGCAGTCACCTCCGAAAACCACTGGCCCCACCGATACGTGTTTTGAAACTGGAAGAATTCTCTCTGAACCAGAACGTTCTTTCATTCTCAATGGTTCAGGTAACAGATCTCTGGCTGTGATTTCAAACGCGTCGCTAACGCAGATTCCGGCAAGGCATAATTTAGCGTCAAAAATCAACGATGAAGCAATCCGCCATTTTGTCGATTACGCTGATTGCTCGAGCATCAACAGCAGTCTACTGTGAGGCCTCTGCCTATCTTGGCACTGGACAGATGGACAGATGCACTGGTCAGCTCCTGAGGCGAGCAAACCAGACACGCGCAGGGACTAGCCAGTGTTTCACGGCAATCAACGGTGCTTGCGGGATCGTGGCCGACCAGGAGGTCGGCTGCAATTGCACGGTCAACTTCTTTTCAGGCGGCGACTGCAACCGGACCTCGGTGGGACGGTTGTTATGTCACATTGTTGGTGCTGTAGCGCAGGTGAATTTCGATCACTTCAATATCAGGTGTGGATAGAATGTTGGCAGTTTTGTGGATTCAAGGATAGAAATTGTCGGAAGCTTATAGAGAGTGACGTGCTCAAGTGTCTGGAAGCGTATTTGGCGTATTGATGCAAAACCAAGCGAGCTTGGCTATCAACAAGGATTATAGTCGCATTTACCGTCCCCAGATCACTTACACTATTGCAGTCGCCATGCTTCCCCGCCCGTTTCTGCCCACAAAACTCAATTGAGTCAGAATTCTCGCAAACCAATCAGAATGCATTGGCATAAGGGGCGGACGTGAGAGGGAATGACTTGACGCTGAGATTGCAGAACTAGGGTATGCTCCTACGATAGTCAGCCCAGTAGTTAAACCCGTTAATTTAAACCCCAAGATATCCCATCCCAATACCGGTGGTCCAAAAAGTCGACGAAGACAGGATTCGAACCTGCGCGGCCGAAGCCATGTGATTACGACGGTCCGGGGACCTGATTCGAGTCACACCCGATCACCACTCTGGCACTTCGCCTGTTGTCATGCTATTTCCAAATTAGCGGATATGTTGCCTGCGTCTACAGTCAGCGCACCCCGTAATCATTTTCTTTCCCCACAACTAACACCCGCCGCATTAGCGCTTATCTACGCCGCTTCCCCCCATTCGTTAAACGCTTTAGTGAAGCAGCTGCCTACATTAGGGCGTAATAGTTTACTAAAAATAATTAGAGGGTAAATAATTAAGGGTGACTTCGCTACTTCGAGGGGGTAGGTCTATAGTATAGGTTAGCGCTAAAGTACTATATATAAGCGAAATAAGTACTTATATCCCCTATTAAGGGCCCGGAGCTTACTAGCAACCCTACTTCCCCTTATAAATATAGCTAATATCTAAAACTTCTTTTTACTACCTAACCTTTAGTATAAGATAGTAATAGTAATATTATAGTAGGGGGTAGTAGTTAGTAGATAGCTATTACTAGCTTGCTTAATAATAACGTTATTTATAAGTTTCCTATTAATAAGGATAATAGAAAAATAGCTAGTAACTATACTAACGATCCTAGGCTAAGTACTTAGCTAGATACCTAACCTATTAATAATAATAATAATATTAATCCCTTTAATACCTAACCTAATAGCTAAGTTAATAATAAGGCCTTAAATCCCTTACTTATAGTAGCGAAGTTAAAGTAGTAACCCCTAGTAATATAGACTAAGTAGTATATAAAGCGGTTTTTTAAGTATTATTTAGCGTTATAGTAATAGGGGGCCCTCTTTATAATAAGTAATAAGAAGATAGTATTAAGGTTAGTAATAGTTAAGATCCTTCTAAAGATAAGAAATACCTACCTAAATAGTTAGTTTACTATTAATAACCTTATAGCGAAGTATAATAATACCTTATAGAGGTATAAATAAGCTATTAACCTTATTAATAAGTTAAGCTCTTTATATAATAATAAAACTAGTGTCACGGCGCTAGGTTAGACCTCCCTGAATTTCAGATCACGTGACTTATAGGTCACGTGATTACTAAGCGACTCTTTAGCCTTCTAAGCTGCGCTAGCCTATAGTTAGACTTTTCCCTTCTTTAATATAGAATCCACTTAATATAGCGTAATTAAAGCGTATTAACCTTCGCTTATTAGCTATTATAATACTATTCTATATTTATCTATTAATTCTCTAGAGATAGAAGTATAATATCTTAATTAACTATTACCCTAACCCTATTAATTAACTAATATAAGTATAATACCTAACTAAGCGCTAAGCTAACTAATCTATACTAACTAACTAACTTAAAATTAATTAATACCCCCCCTCTACTTTATTACTAATATACTAAACGAGTCATAACTAGCTAGCTATAGTTAGAAGGCTATAACTACGCTTATACTTAATACTAGAAGGCTCTTAGAACCTTATATTAAAGCTCTTTAATGCTACTATACTACGCTACCTAACTATAATACTCCCCTATATAAGGACCTAAAGGTTTTTAACCTAAATAAACCTATATATAAATAGCTTATTAAAGGCCTATTTATAGACCTCGATATAGAGGGGTATAAGAGCCTAGCCTAGAGTGCTATTACTAAGTTATAGAAGTCCCTTAACCTCCTTATTATTAATTATAATTACCTAGGTGAAGGCTAGAAGATTGCTCTTATTTTTAATAATATAATATAACTATTTTAGAATAACCCCGACTTAACCCTTACCTAGATCTAAGACTAGCTTATAAAGAGAGCTACTTAAGGTACTAAGTCTTAAGCCTTATATACTAGATATATTACTATAAGTAATAACCTTTATATACTATATTATACTACCCTACGCCTAGAATATAAGAATTAAGAGCTCTAGGAGCGCTTAGGCGATACCTATACTACTAGTAATAATACTAAGTAATCTACTATACTTAAGCGCTACTAAGAAGAGTATAACTAAGCCTAACGCGATATAGCTATTATTACTAAGGAGCGGGATAAGGTAAGGGATATTAATAAAGCTTTGCTTTAGCGCTTTAAATATAATATAACTACTATACCTCCCCTTAGTAATTATAGCGCTACGCTCTAGGTAATCCTTAACTAAATAATATACCTCGAGAGTTAGGTCTATTCTAACTCGCCCTTATTAATTATTAGTAGTAATAGCACCCGATCTACTAAGATACTTAAAGTCCCTATCTTTATAAGTACTAAGAGTACTAACCCTAAGTACCTAAAGTTTAATACCTAGCTCTTTTATATTAAGATACGCCTTAATAATAGAGAGTACTATAGTAAGTTTTAATACCTCAAGTATATACTCTTATATCTTAGGGGAACTACCTATAATATCTTATCCCCCCTCCTTAAAGGGGACCTGCCTTAAATTACTATAGTAGAATAGCTTATTAAAGAGCTAAAGGGTATTTTTATTAACCTAGTTTAGTATAATAAGGCTTAGATAAAGCTTAATACCCTTACTATCTTATTTAAGGATATCTAGGTTAAGTAAGCTACTTTTACTAAGCTTACCTATAAAGCTAAACTCTTAGAGTCCTAGTAGCGCTAGAAGTTCTATAAGAAGCTACTTACCTCCCTCTAGAATTAATACTTTATTTATTATATATATAATACCCTTAACTTCTAGGATTATACTACTTAGGTCTATATTATAGCTTATATTATATCCCCTTCTAATACCTACTTAGCTAACTAAACTACTACGCGAGGCCTTACCTTAGTAGCTTATACTAAACCCTCTAGTAGAGGAAACCCCTATACTTAAGCTTATACTAACTAGGGTTAAATCCCTAAGGCCTTATATAAGAAGCTCTATAACTAGGGCGCCTACTTTATCTATAGTAATACTAGTGGGATAGGATAAGATAAACTTAGCTACGCAACTTTCGGAAGACTCCCTTAGCGCACAGACCTATTACTAGAAGACTATAGAGTAGAGCGTAGAAGAGAGGAGCGTAATAAACGAGAGGATAGTATTATTATTATTACTAGGAGTACCTTAATAACCCTATACCTCGTTTTTTAGTAATTTCTTAGCGAATCTATACCTAATTTAGATAATCTCTTTTAATTAGATCTATAAATTATTCTATATATCTTTTAAGCTTACTCTTAATATTCTTACCTATTTATAGGTAGAGCTATATTATTTATTATCTTTCTAGTTCCCTTTA
>JAVHLU010003329.1:0-11888 GCA_036785755.1 Colletotrichum ledebouriae
GAAATTGCGCACGGACCACATAGTGATCCGAGCGCGATTTCTGCTTAATAAGCTACTGCTTTGCAGTTACGTTTCAGAATATCTTACCCCTCACTTCGTGAGGGCAGGATTTGTAACTTAGAATTAATAACAACATCATCAACAATATTATCAATAATACTATCAATAAATTCTAGGAAAAAATACCTCCTTATGCTCAAATTTATCAGCTTTTATCACCATATTACTCAGCCTATTAATATCTATTATTCAGGCTGTTTTACCGCCCCTTTTGCTACCTATATACCTATTCTTACATATATAAACCTAAAGGAGACTATATCTAGTATATTACTATTAAGACCTATAAGAATAGGTATATAAGTAGCGAAAGGGGCGGTAAAACAGCCTGAATAATAGATATTAATAGGCTGAGTGATATGGTGATGAAAGCTGATAAATTTGAGCATAAGGAGGTGTTTTTCCTGGAATTAATTAATAGAGAAATCGTTAAATATTGATAGTATTAATAATATTATTTCTAAGTTATAAATCCTGCCCTCACGAAGTGAGGGGAAAGATATTCTGAAACGTAACTACAAAGCAGTAGCTTATTAAGTAGAAATCGCGCTTAGATCACTATGTGGTCCGTGCGCAATTTCTGTATATCTATAGCTATAAAGCTAAGGATTAAAAAAATATATATATATAAGGTTATTGCTATTATTAGAATTTATATAGATTTTTAAAGTATTTATTCCATAAAGGAAATACTTTTATAGTTATTATTTGATATTTTATAGTTATTAAAGTATTATTAAAGAGATATCATATAGGTATATAACTATATATACTATAGTTATTTATTAAGGCTTATATAAACCTTATAAGATTATTATAGAATTCTTTAAGATATACCTTCGGTATTCTTACAAGACCTATAAAGCAAGCTACTAATATTACTACTAAACCCTTATTAAGCTCTACTTATAAGGAAATTCGGTTTAACTAATAATAAAGGCCTAAATGCTAATATAAATAGCCTAGTTAATGTATTTAGTATCCTTAACCACCTAGTTACCCTTTAGTATATATAATAAAGGGGACTAGTTACGAGTAAGTAGAAGAGGAAGTATATACTTCTTTAGATAAGAGCGACTTTAACTATATTTAGTTTATTAAGGCTAGCGAGGATTTAGATTTATATTAAGAAGACTTAGTTATTAGTACTAATAACGAGAATAACTAAGAGTAATAAGAAAACGATCCTAAATATATTAACCTAGTTACTTAACCTACTTATTATTATAAATACCCTCTAGGTTATATCCCGAGATATAAGGATAAGTACCCTATTCTTAATATTAACTTATTTTAAAATTCGCTCCTTAAGGATCCCGGAATCTACCCTTATAAAATATACTTTTATAACGCTAAGCTATATACTAACTTTGAGAGTATCTTCTTATATTAGACCCTTCTATCCCCTTAGCTAAATATAACGCTTATTAATCCTATTAAGCTATAGTAATATATAGTTATACGTTTATATCGTTATATATATACTAAGATTATTATCTAAGGCTATCGTAACAGACTACTAATCGTAGTCTATATTAATACTAGTATAGACCGCTTAGTTATAAGCAAAGCCTACCTATAATAGTTCTATACCCTTATAAGAGAACCTAAGGTATTTAAGCTCTAAGGCGTGGGAAGCCTTAAGACTCTTACCTAGGTAACTTTCGTAGTTCTTATATAAGGATAATAACCTAGTAGTTATATAATAACTACTAAGCTTTATATAAGCGTATAGCTTATTCCGTATTTAGATACTAGTCTACTTATAGGGTAAGACTTTAATATACCTAATAGGCTTAATATCCTAAACTTAGAATCGTATATCTAGATTATATCTTATGATAATATTTAAATTCCCTCTTAGATCTATTTAAAAGTCCCTTTAAAAGTTTATAATATATATACTATAAGGAATATAACTATTATACTATATAATCGCTCCGCTATTTGAATTAATATATTATTAGTAAAATAGAATCCCTTTTATTTAGCCTAAAGCACGAAGGGTATATATATATATATATATATAGGTAATTTAATATTTATTCCTATTATTAATAACTCGCCTTACCTATTAAAGATTAAATAAAGCGCTAAGCTTAGAACCCTAGCGCCCTTTAAGTCTAATAGATACCTTAAGCTAAAGGCCTATAATTAACTATAAATAGCCTTTTTAATTTTATTATATAAGGATCTAATATATTACGCTACTTTTAGCCTTTCGGATTATAAGCTTATAGTACTTATTTAGCTACTAGAACTATTAGTTAATAAATAAGTAGAGATCTCTAACCTAACTAGTAAGGAAGCGCTCGCTAACTAAGGCGCAATAAAGGATAATATAACGCTAAGTTATAGCGATATTTATAAGGGGAATATTAACTAGAATAATAAGATAGGTATAACTAAGCCTAAAAACTTACTAGTAGTTATTACTAAGGAAGGTATATATATCTATAACTAAGATACTAAAGCTATTTAATACCTTAAAGAGGTTATATCGCGTTACCCTACTATTTAGAAGGACTAAGGACTAATCGACCTTCTAGAAGATTAATACCTTAAGGTTAAACTTATTAAAAATAGTAGAATATAAATATTAGATAATAACCTTATCCTATTAGTAAAGAAGATAAGAAACTAATTAATAAAACTTTACTTAAGCTCTATACTCAAAACTATATAGAATCGGGTAACTCTAGACCTATACTATTTAGAGCCCCTATATTTACTATATAGCGAATTATAGATAGTAAGTATAAAGGTTAGATAGTTATAGACCTATATACTCTTAATAAAGCTATAATCCCTAATATATACCCTATACTACTATAATAAAATATTATTAAATACCTTTATAATAAACTATAGATTACTATAATTAACGCTTAATCCTTCTTCTATTAATTTCTTATTAAGAAGGAATATTAAGATCGATTTACTATAATTAGCTACTAGGGATAAGAACGCTCGAAGGTAGTACTTATAGGATTCTATAATTCGCTTGCTTATACTTAACGCGTTATAGATAGACTCCTATAACTATATAAGGAATATATCTATATATTTATTAATAATATTATTATTACCTTAAAGGATCTTAATACTTACCTTAAGTACCTTAATACGATTCTTAAACTCTTTATAGATATTAGACTCTCGCTTTTAGTAAAGAAGTCGTTTATTAGATATCCTTCTATTAAGCTACTTAGCTTTACTATTAATACCTTTAAACTATTAAATACTTAAGATTATATTAATATTATTAAGAAGATTAAATACCCTTATAACCTCTACTAGCTTAAATACTAGATAGGTATAACTAGTTTTCTATTATATATAATACTATGCTATAGTTATTATATTTAACTACTCTAATAGTATAAAACTATATTACTTACCTAAGCCTAAGCTTAAGGGAAGGATAAAGGCGCTATAAGAAAGGTTTTTTATTAAAAGATAAGTTTTAAACCTATACTAGAAGAAGTAGCTAGCTTTAACGACGTTAAGGACGCTTTAATAGTAGATAACGCCTTATTCTATTATAACCCTAATAAGTAGTTATTTATATAGCTTAACTTATTAAAGGAATATAAATACTCCGCGCTAATCTTCTAGCTAGCTAATAACGTTAAATAGAAACCTTATAACCCTATTAAGTATACTAATATATATCTAATTACTTATATTATTAAAGCCCTTAACTAAGCTAAATAGAAGTATTAGCTTATTAAACTTAAAGTTACTTACTTAGTATAAGTAGTAAAAAAGTATTAGCTAATACTATATTTATTAAGACGAGACCTTATAATAGTACTTACTAACTAATTAGTAATATATAATATTATTAAATAAATATCGCTATAGTTAGAGGATAAGACGAGGTCTAACTTATAACTTATATTATTATTAGAATATCTTAGCTAGTTCTCTATAGTATATTATTATATCCCTAGAATATTAAATATTATAGCGGACGCGTTATTATACCTACTTATAATAGAAATCCCTCGTATAGTGGCGTTCACCTTTAGCACCTTGCTAGAAGGTCGACCTTTTAGGTTAATAAGTTATCTTATATAGTAGCTTTTATAGCACCTTGCTAGAAGGTTTAGCGAGGGCGTTTCTAGGCTATAAGAGCCTTAGTAGCCCGTTTAGTTCTAATATAATTAGCCCTAGTATAGCGCGCGTCCGACTTTATATAAGGGTTTGCTTATAAGTAGTAGGAATATATAGGGTTCTTATATTATTTTCCTTAACTAGTAGAGGGTATAAGTTAAAATACCTATATAATATTTCCTAAATTATACCTACGAACTAGGTAAATTTATTATAGTCTTTTTATAAAGGGGCTGCGGTATAATTCCGAACTTAATAATAGAAATCCCTATTAAAAACGTTAGGGAACTTAATAAGATATAGGATAATATACTAATAGGTATTAACTTTATAATAGAGGTATCTCTTAATAATAATATTAAAACTAAGCTTATCTAATCTTATATTAACTCTAAGTCCTAGAGCAGAGTATATAAAATACTCTATAAAAAGGCGGATAATATAAACCTTAACTTTATTATATATAATAATCTCCTTTACTATATTAACCCTTATAATAATAAACGAAGGCTCTACGTTCTAAAAGACTTAGTAACGCTACTTATTAAAAAAGCTTATAATAACTACTATTACTTTAGTAAGGAATGAATATAGAGAGCTATTAATAAATACTTTTATATACTACGTCTTAAATAATAAGTTAATAACTATATAGCTAACTACTTATAATATAGAATAATAAATATAGAACGTTAACTACTACTTAGCGCGATATAGCTAATATTAATACTAGCTATTCCCTTTATATAATTACTATAGACTTTATTATTAGACTTCTTAAAATACCTTTATAGTATTTAAGCTATAAAGTAGAGAACTTCCTACTTCTTAATATAGTACTTATTATAACTAATAAGTTCTCTAAAGTAATACTTCTTATCCTAGGTTACTTAATATATACTACTAAGATCTAGGGATACCTCCTTCTTTATAACCTCTAATATAGTAACTAGGGAATACTAAAAGCTATTATATCTAATTATAAGTAGAAGTTCCTATTAAAGTTTTAAACTATAATATAGGCTAAATTATATATTAGATTAAGATTCTTAATAATATATTATCTATAAACTAATAGTATTTTAGAATATAAAAACTAAACTATTAAACTAGCTATTCGTTACTTTCTTAACTTTATTAATAATAACTAGGTAATATTACTACTAAGCCTTTAATATAACCTTAATAACGCCTACTTATAAGTTATTAGTTATTTACTAAACTAAATCCTATATAGTAGGAATACTAATAATATATTAAATATCTTAGGTAATAATAATCCTAAAATAAACTACGAAATCTTCTAGGAGGAAGTAAAAATTTTAATTATAGTAGCCTAGCTATATATAAAGGAATAGTATAATAAAAAATATCGTTTTATTACTTTTAAGCTAAGTAACTAGGTATACCTTAAGATAGGATTAGGATATTATTTACTAGGATAGCTAAACCTAAAGTATAGCTACTAGTATATTCTATTTAAGGTCCTTAAACGCGTTAATAAGTTAGTATACTACCTCGATATTCTATTTAATATAAATATTTACCTAGTTATATCTATTATCTAACTTATATTAATACTAGCCCCTAGTAGTAACTTTTTTAACTATTAAGATAACTACTAAGGCTTAGTCAATATTAAGAAAGATAATAATATTTATTAGCTTAAAATATATAAGTATTTTAAGATTAAAATTATTCTTAAGAAGTAAACCCTCGCGCGAGGAAAGGTATAATATCTAGTTAAATAAAAAGGTTACTTACTTATATATTTCTATTTAAATAGATAAAGACGCTATAATAATAAATAAACTTATTATTATATTTAAAAATAAGGAATAAGAAATAGAGTAGCTCTATAGATAAGTATAAGCTTAAAGACCTATCTAATAGGGCGTTAAACTAGTATTAGAGCTTAGTAAAAGATTACTAAGACGCTTAAGAGAAAGGCTTTATAAGAACCTAGTAAAATAATATAATATATATTATAAATAAGGAACGCGCTACTTAAAGCGCTTTAAATAAATAATTAGACTATAAAGAGTATTATAACTAAGGCCTTATTATAAAATAAAGACGTTTAGTATACTTAGCATATCTAAGGACTTTACTCTAATAATAGCGATATTTATATCTATCCTATTAGTAAAAATAACTATATTTATTACGCCTTCCCTCTTAAACCCCTTTTACTCTTAGTATTATAAGAACCTTTATAAATATAACTACTATCCTTATTAGAAGGTTAATCCTTACTCTTTTTTAACTAATAAGAAAAACTAGCGCTTAAATATATATATATAAAATAAATTTGCGTTACTAGGTAACCCTACTAGTTATTATTACTACTTTTACCCGCTTAGTATTAAGCGTATTTTTCCCTCTATATATCTATTTTATAGAAGAGCGTTAATACCTTTAACCCTATTACTATATAATTATTTTACTTATATATCTCTATTTATTACTATTATCCTCTTTTAGACGTCGAGGAACCTTACTAATACTCTATTGAGTTCGGAATTACGCCGCAGCCCCTTTATAAAAAGACTATAATAAATTCACCTAGTTTATAGGTATAATTTAGGAAATATTATATAAGTATTTTAACTTATACCCTCTACTAGTTAAGGAAAGTAATATAAGAACCCTATACGTTCCTACTACTTATAAGCAAACCCTTATATAAAGTTAGATATACGCTATACTAAGGCTAATTATATTAGAGCTAAATAGGCTACTAAGGCTCTTATAGCTACGCCCTTGCTAAACCTTCTAGTAAGGTACTACGAAAGCTATTATATAAGATAACTTCTTAACCTAAAAGGTTAACCTTCTAGTAAGGTCTTAAAAGTACTATAAACGCTACTATATAAGAGGTAACTCCTTAACTAAAGAGGTCTTTCCTAAAAGGTTCTTAATAGCTAGAAGCATAAGAAGCTTTATAAGTAGGGCCTTATACCTCTCCCTCTTCTTTATCCCTTAACTATATTAATACTAAACCTTATATATAAAAATACTAAGCTTATGCGAGGTATACCCTTTAATACTAACAACGCGCGAGAGCTCGCTAGAGAGTTTAGTATTAATATAATTAATAAAACCTACTCCTTTTTTAATTACTCTATTATATATAGAGAGTATATTATTAATATAACCCTTAAGAGGGCTCTTATTAATACCCCTAGAGGGGATACTTACTATTATATTATAGCTAAATAAGTAGACTTAGTAGTAAAAGCTAGGTAAGTTATTATATACCTTATAGAGTAGCCCTTCTTTAAGTAGGTCCTCTATATTATTAAGGTAGAGGTAGCCTAGGCCCCTTAGGGCTTAAACGTTAGTAAGTATAGCTTACGCTAACTACTTTAATATAGAGAGAGCGTTACTAATAATAATATAGCTATAAAGGCGTTAGCTAACCTAATTAAATAAGAGGATTAAGATAGTAATAACTTCTAGCGGATAAAGTAGTAATAGAGGCGGTATTTAATAGTAATATAAGTAATATATAAGAGGAAAAGTTAATAGTTTCGTAGTTTAAATAATTAGAAACTACGTTATTATTAATATAAAGTTAAAGATCGTGAGGCTATCTAGTAGGGTATATATAAGTATAGCTATAGTTAGGAAAGGTAGTTAGTAACTTAGGAGGTTATTAGAGATCACATAACCGAAGGCTATATATTATTAGGAGGCGCGGAGTTAGAAGGTCTATTATACTTAAGTAAGTAAAATTACTATATAGTAGCTAGAGGCCTTACTAATGCTCTATATTATTATACGCTTAGCGCTACTAGAGTAACTTATATTATATATACCTAGGTATTACTTTACTATAAATAGACAAGGCTTTAAATATAAAAACGCTAAGTATATTATCCTTAATTATATTTACTACTACCTACTTAATATTAAGATCCCTTATAATAAGCCTAGATATTATATTTATAACTAAGAAATCTTTAAGCGCGCCCTTAACTAAGAGACCTAATATTATAAAATTAGTTATAATATTTCTAATACCTTATTTATTATCTACCTAGGTATTAATACTTACTTAATTACCTAACTACTATTTATAAACCGAATTAAGTTCTATTACTAATTTCCTAATACTATCTTAAACCTTAAGTAGCTATCCCTCTATAATATTATATAGAACTCCCTTAAATATAACTTATATTATATTACTAATATTACTAGTATGCCTATTTCTATTAATTCTAGAGAGGCCTTAAGTAGGGATAATAAACTTATTACTACTAAATATAATTAAGCTAATAAACCTATTAATACTAATTAGCTTAAATAATCTCTTAACGCTAGCTAACCTAACTAAGCTACTAATATTACTAAATATATTAAACCTTAACTATTAACTAATATTACTATACCTAGTACTAGATTAACTCCTATTACTTAGAATAAGACTAATAAGATAGCTACTCCTAAGAAGTAAGCTACTAGTATTAGTACCCCTAATATAATAGATATTATTAAGGCTATTAAAGGAATATAAGCTTATAGTAAATATATTAGCTATATCTCTATACTATTTAATAGTTATAAGGAAACCTAGATCGCCCTAACTATAGCGCTCTCTAAGGGTTATATTACTAATACGAGCGCTATTACTCTTAACTTAAGCTAATTTATTAAGTTAGCTACTAATAAGTTTAAGTTTATTATAGTAACTATCCCCTAGGGATTAATATAAGAGAGCCCGGGCTTTCTTAGCCCTAAATAATACCTTACTACTAAGTTATCTACTAGAAAGGGCTAGAACGAAAGGGAACTAAAAAGATAATAAATAATATAGCTCTACTTATAAATAAGTAAGAATATTAAGAGTAAGCTTAAAAAATATATAGAATAATTCATAGATCTAATCTAAAGAGATTATCTAAATTAAGCGTAGATTTACTAAGAAATTACTAAAAAACGAGGTATAGAGTTATTAAAGTACTTATAATAATAATAATAATACTCCCTTTTTATCCGCTATACTCTTCTTTTTTATACTCTACTCTATAGTCTTTTTATAATACGTTTATATACTAAGGGAGTTTTTTAAAAGTTATATAGCTAAGTCTATCTTATTCTATTCTAATTATCCCCTTAAGACTCTTTATAATATTATAAAAGAGAGTCTTAAAAAATAAATAAAACTATTTTATAGAAATAATAAATAAACTCTAAGCATAGATCTAATTTATTAATAATATCTTCTAGGCGGGCGATCTTATTATTAAGAGGGTCCCTTAGGTTTAACTATCTTCTATTATAAGTTATATCTTAATAATAGCCTTATTACCTCTTCCTCTTTATTATACTCCTTATTCTACTCTAATCCTTAATATAGCTAAAACTACTTACCTTATTATACTAAGCGTGAGAAGTTATAATAATATACTCCCTCGGGTATATTCTACTTAATCTAATCCTACTAATTAACCCTCTACTAGATATAATCTATATAGCTAAAGTTATATTTATTTAAAGGATTAGGCTTCTTAGGATATAATAATATATCTATAAGTATAGTTCTTAGGCGTTACTTAATAGTTATACTATAACTTAATATCTATAAGACCTATAACTAAAGCTAATATCTAAGGTATTTAAGCTTATTATTTAGTATTTTAAATAAAGTAGACCTAAATAATATTAATAATCTATAAATAGGTTAAGGAATATCTACTATAAGAAATAGAGTAATATTATTATTATTTCTAAAGTTTATTATATTATTATCTATAAGTAAAGGAGTAGGAAGGTATAAAGGGAAGAAAGGTACTTTCTTAAAATCTTCTTAGCTTAATAGGGTATTTTATAAAGCTATATTACTATTAATATTTAAGTTATAGAACTCTATAGTAATTATAGATATATATTAAGTAACTAAGGGGATTTCAGAGTTAGAGAATAATATACTATTACTTAAGGTTATACTATTAAAATATAGAAATAGTAATCCTTCTTAAATTAGAGCTCTAGCTTATTTAATATATTAGAAACTATATATAAATCTATCCCTCTACTAAACTAAATTAACTATATAAGTATTAATTAATAGGAGCTTTTAGAGTTATAGAGGGGCTCCTATCTTATAATACTACGTATTAAGGTCTTATATAGCCTTAACGAAGCGCTAATTACTATTCTAGTCCTATATAGAGTTATAATAGAAATAGTAGCTAGTTAACTAGTCTATAAAAATTATAACCTAGTAATAATTATTATAATTTAATAAAAAGAAAGCCCTAGTAGTATCCTAGAGATTCTTTACCTCTACTCTTTTAAGCTCTATAAAAGCCTTATTAATTTCTTTCCTAAGTTACTAGGCTAACTTATAGATTAGGGTATAGATATTATAAGGGTAGCCCTTAATTATAAATATAAAAAGGGCTATAACTTTTAAATTATCTAACTCCTCTTATCTTATTAGCTTCCCTTATATATTATAAAGGTCTAATAAATATTCTACTTAGGCTAAAGTTATAATAGATAACCCTCTTCTATATTAAGTTATTAAGTAATTTATAGATTCTTAGTTCTATTATATATATTATAAGACTACTAGTATAGGCTTATCTTTATTTAGTATAGGGTTCCCTTTAGGTCTTATAGTATTAAACCCTACTAAGGTATTAATAGGGCTAAATATAATATCTCTTAGGGTAATAAGACCTAAGTAGGGTAATATAAATAGTTTTATAGACCTAGGGTAGTTAAGATATTTTATAAAGTTAGTAGGTTATTATAAGTTATAATCCCTCTTTTACTTCTTATAATTATTCCTTCTTTTTATATTCTAAATATTTAGTTCTTTTAATAATCCTTCTTCTCTATCTAACTCTTTTAAATTAATAAGAACTATTAAACTAGTTTATAAATTAGTATTTATAAGTACTAGTAGGTTAATATCTATCCTATCTAGAGAGGAAACCTCTAGGTTTATAAATTAAGGGGTATACTTAGCTATTTAATATATAATATCTTCTTAAGCTATTCTTTTCTTAATATCTTTATATCTTAATTTAAAGTATTAATTATATAGAATTCTATCTACCCTTAGTTAGGTCTAGTATCTTTTAGGAGGTATTTTATTAGTAAAAGCCTTTAATAAATAATTAATCTAAGCTTAATACCTTATGTTAATAGGCTACTTTAGAGGTACTAGGCTTCTAATATATATAAAAAACCTAAGCTAATTAATAAAGTAGAGACTAGAGGCTTATAATAAAGGGTCTATATATTAAAGTTCTACTAGGTATAGTTATTTTATTAAAACTTCCTTAGCTTTATATCTTAGTAGAAAGCTCCTAGTAATAAATATTAGAGTTTATAGTTATCCTTTAGCTCCTCTTTTTAACTACTAATTATTATAAAACTAGTTTCTCCTATCTTATAAGTTAATTAGTAGACTTATAATAACTACTTTAATAGACTTAGGCGCTTATAGATAAATAAGGAGTATATTAGGGGACTTAGCTTTAATTTAAGTAATTATAATATCCCTTATATCTCTATCTTTAAAATCGTTTTTTATACCTCTAATTATCTTATAATAAAGTAATTAGCTAGGCTTAGTAGGCCTTATAATATAGCGAGTAACTACTAAGATATCCTTAGTATATATTAGAGTTACTATCTTAAGTATACTAATAGTATTAAATATACTAGCTATAACTTACTATAAGTAT
>JAVHLU010003330.1:0-11872 GCA_036785755.1 Colletotrichum ledebouriae
TATATAAGGTTATTACTATTATTAGAATTTATATAGATTTTTAAAGTATTTATTCCATAAAGGAAATACCTTTATAGTTATTATTTTATATTTTATAGTTATTAAGGTATTATTAAAGAGACATTATATAGGTATTTAACTATATATACTATAGTTATTTGTTAAAGTTTATATAAACCTTATAAGATTATTATAGAACTTTTTAAGATATACCTTCGGTATTCTAGTAGATAGTTTAGGGCGTATGTTATTATAATTAATAACTCTTATAACCTCCTCTAGAAGCTTTAGCTACTACTTTTCTACTAATTTACTTATCGTAACTATATAATTTATAAAGGTATCCTCGTTAATTAGGATATACTTTAAAGTTATCTAGCTATTAGTTAATTTATAGTTATAGCTTTTATTAATAATACCTATCTTAACCTTAGTACTTATATCTAGGGTATTAATAAAGTAATAGGGCGATATATAGTAATAGACCCTATTCTAGCTAGCCTTAAGATACTTAACGTAGCTAATAATAATATAGTTAATAGCGCTATAAAACTAGCAGGCCCTTATAGCCTAGAAAGGTACGTATTATAGTAGTCTATCTTACTAGAAGCCTCTATAGCCTCCTCTTACTCTACCTTATTTAAATCCCTAGTATTACTAATATCCTCCTTACTAATCTCTAGATCTAGCTTATTATAAGGGGTTAGACCTAAGTTTATTTAATAAGAGGTCGCTAGAATACTATTTATTTAAGCTAAAGAGGAAAAGGGGAAGTTTTCCTCTCTAGTAGAGATTTTACTAGTCTATAGGGAATAACTAAGTAAGCCCTAGGTAGGCCCTAGGTAGCTCCTTAAGGTAATAAACCTAAGTAAAAGCCTAGGTAAGCTTAACCTAGGCATAGCTTATAATACTATCCCCCCTCCTAGCTAGTCCCCCCCTAGGTATAAGCTAGTTTACTATTATTATCTATAACTAGTTTATATAGGGCTTTATATTTATTTACTATAGTAATCTCTATAATAGCCTCTATAGGCTCCTAGGTAGGCTCTATATACCCCTCTTACTTAACTAGGACCTCGTACCTCTACTCTCGCCTAACTACCTTCTATCGTGCTATATATATCTCCTCTATATACTACTTAAATTTACTATTATTAGCTATAATTAGTAGTAGCTAGGGGTCTATCCTTATTTATATAAGTAAGAGCTCTTCTAGTACCCTCTAGAGGAGGTCTATATAGAACCTTAGGTAAATATTACTAGGTATATCTAACTTAATAATATATAAGCTCGGGACTCTAACTATAATATATTTATAATATAATTATAATAGCTTCTTATTAGGCCTAGGGCTTTTATAGTTAGCTATTAAAAGCTAAACCTTATTACCTACCTAGTACTCCTCTATAAGTATCCTATACTAGTTTATATTCTCCTTACTATACTATTAAGTAGCTATAATACTTACTTAAATAAAGTTTACTACTTCTTATAGTCTTATTACTAAGAGGGTAGCTACTATATCCCTAGAGGGGGCTTCTCTTATTATATTATTTGCTATAAGTATAGGGTTAGTATAGTACCTATATTTTAAGAAGAATAGCGAGAGCTTAGTTATATTACTAACCCTATTATAGAGCGCTAGCTAGGTAGTAAGTAGGAGCTACCCCTAGTTATTTTATACTTAGGTTATAAATATATATAGGATAGCTTATATCTCCTAGTTCTACCTCTTAATATTACTATTAGTCTATAAGTAGTATATAGTACTTAATAGCCTCCTTATACTAGTAAGGTAGTAGAATTTAGCCTAGAAGTAGCTTACCTAGTTAGACCCTCGATTACTAATAATACTATATAAGAATCTATAGAACTAGAAGTAGGAGGTAAGGAACTAGTAAGTATAAGCTTCTACTTCTATAGTACCTATCTCCTCTAGTATTACTAACTTAACTAGCTTATTTATTATAACTTATAAGTATTAGCTAGCGTTATCCTTTATAAGTAGTAAGTTTATAATAAAGTCTATTAAGAGGTCTAAGTATAACTAGGTAGGTACTAATAGGGGCTTTAGGAAGCCCCTCTTAGCTTACCTCTAGATATATATCCCTCTATAGATATTATAGTTCCTTATAAATCTCTATATTATTTATAATTATCCTAGCTAATAGAACTACTAGCTTATTATTTCTAGTATATTATTATAGCTTAGGTAAGTAGTTATATTTAAGTTATAGCTCTATTAAATAATCTTTATATAAAGCTCCCTTAGTAGGTTATTATTATTCTCCCCGCTAGATACTTATAGCCTCCCCTTAAATATTAGTCTCTTCTAATTATTAATATTATATTTATTAATTTAAATCTTAGCTTTTATATCTAGTAGGAAGCTCTAAAGCTAGTAAGTTACTATATAATATATAACCTTATATATTATATCCTTCTTTATAGTTTCTAGCTATAGCGCCTATAGTTTAGGGTTACTATTAAAGACTATAGTATCTAGGATATTAGTATAGCCCTTCTAACTTCTCTTTACTAAGGGGCTAACTATAGGGTCCCTATAGGGATAAGCATAGTCTAGTATTAGCTATAGGACCCTCCCCTACTTCTACTTATTATCCTATACTCGTAGCGCGTCCTACCCCCTCTAAGAGAGGGTATTAGGGGCTATTACTTCCTTATTAGGGTAGTATTTAATAGTAAAAGTATATTAAAATAGCTCCTCTACTTACTAGCTCTAGCGCTCTATAAGGCGCTACGTCTTTATAAAGTATTTAAGCTCCTAGTAATTCGTTAGTACCTTAAAAGTAGTTATATTATATAACTCTACCCTCTAAATATATAAATAAGAAAGGATTACTAAGAGCTCCTTATTATAAATAGAGTAATTATACTTTATAAGTAAGAGCTTCTATAGGTAAAACGCTATAGAATACTAAGTACCCTCTAGGTTAACTTATAAGAGTACCCCTCTTAATATAAATCCTAAATAGTTAGTTTTAATAATAAACTTATCCTCTAGATTAAATTAATAGAGTATTAGCTAGGTATTAAAAAGCTACTTAAGCTATAAGAAGGCTTATTCTTAATTATCTCCCTATTAGAACGTTATATTCTTCCTACTAAGTAATATAAGTAGTCTAATAATATCCCTATATTCTAATATAAATATGTTATAATAGTTTATAAACCCTAAGAAGCTATAAACCCCCTTTAGGGAGGTAAGGGGTAACTATTTAATAATTACCTAGAGTTTCTTAGGATTATAGGAGAGACCCTCTCTTATTATTATAATAAACCCTATATACTTAACCCTCTTAACTAAGAACTTATATTTTATAGGGTTAAGATTAAAGCTTATATCTACTAGCCTCTAGAGGATTTCCTAGACCTTCCTCTTATAGTCTTCCCTCGTTTTATTAGAGTAAATTAATATATTATTTATATAAGTAGTAATAAAGTTATAAAAGAAGTCCTATAAGGTATTATTAATATATTACTAGAAGCTAGTAGGGGTACTAGTTAAGCTAAATAGGTAAACTACTTATTTAAATAACTTATACTAAGTATAGAATATAGTTCTCTCCTAGTACTCCTCTACTACCCTTAACTTATAAAAAGCTACTATTATATTTAGCTTAGTATACTACTTAGCTATACTTACTTAGTATAGCGTCTTAGAGATTAGTAGGAGGGGGTAGTAGTCTTTCTTTATAATTATATTAAGGGCCTTATAGTTAATATAGAAGCAAATTCCCCTACTTAACTTCCTTATAAAGAGTATTAATACCCTAGTAAATAAGCTACTAGCTTTAATAAACCCCTTATCTAGGAGGTCTTATAGGGTCTTTTTTAATACTAGTAGCTCTTCTCTTAATATATTATAAAGGGGGCCTTAGGGAAGTAGTAGCTCCCTCCTATCTAGTCCTAGTATAAAGTTAATCTAGTAGTTTACCCCTAGTTACTTAGGGGGTAGTAAGTAAGCCTTATTAGGGTTAAATAAGTTAGGAAACTCCCTTAAGACCTAGTTTAGTAAATAGTATTAGTAATCCTCTTTTAGTCTTAGGTTTAAAGCTTTCTTAATATTAAATAAGCTAATAGCTTATACTAGTACCTCTTCTATACCCTCCTGGTATTTACTTTATTATCTTATTAAGTATTAGTAGATTATAAAGAATAAGGGTATATTAAGGAACCTTATAGCCCTTATTTCTTTTATAAGGGGAGTTTCTTCTTAGTCTTTTAGGTATAGCCTAACTTATCCCCTCTTATAATATACTTAGTAAGCTATAGTATTATAAATAACCTAGCTCTATTCTATCTAAAGGCGCCCTAAGAGGATATTAGGGTCTAGGCTATTAATTATATATATAAAGATACGCTAGGTATAGCTACTTATTTCTAGATTAAATACTACTATACCTAGTATATTACCTAGTAATAATCTACTAAGTATATACCCTCTTATAAGTTAGTATCTCTTTTTAATATATAAAAGATAGAGGTATTAAGCTAGGGAAAGGTTAATTATTATATAGATATTACTCCTAGTATCTACTAGGGTATAAGCTAGATATTCTCTATTAACTCTAACTTAAATAATAATAAGCTTATTATTAGCTAGTTATTCCTATTTATATTCTTTCCAACCTAATATCTCCTCCTTAGTAAGCTCTAGGGCTTAATTTCGCTCTAGAGTTAGTTATTTCCTAACTTCCTATCTTCTTTTAAGGAGTTAGTTACTACTTAGTAATTATTTATAACCTTATAATATATTATTTCTTCTTTTAAGGTCTTTACTTTTATAACCCTAAGTAGCTAGTCCTCCTTATTAGGGGGGTACTAGGTAATAAACCTCTAGCTCTATAAGTAGGATAAATATAAGGGTTCTTTATACCCTTCTAAAGTTATTAGTATTATACTAGGGAGGTACCTAAGGAGGATCTAGAGTTTTAGTAGTTATAGCGTCTTACTTCCTTAACTTATAAGATATATATAGCTCTAGTTATATAAGTATCCCCCTTAGTATTCTTAGTAATAAGTCTCTAGTAGGTTATTAGGTAATTACTAGTAATTATTTAGCGCTCTACCTCCTATATAATACTTTAGATCTTTAAGAGCTAGCTATTATAATTAGCTAGTAGTAATAATAATTAGCTAGTTTCTTAGCTTAGGGGTAAGGGAGGCCTCTAGAAGCGGGATCTAGACTTAACTAAGCTAGTTTATATTATTTATATTAGCTAGTATTTACTTAAATCTTAATAAGAAGGTTACTAGGGATTCGTTGTCTTTCTACTAGAGGGTTTATGATTAGGCTATAGCTTATAATTAGATATTTAGGTCCTTATATATCTAGTCTAGGTAGGCTATAAAGTCCTTAGGGTTATATTTCCCCCTACCCCCCCTAGCTTTATAAAAAGTAGAGACTACTTACTAGGCTATAGTATCTAAATAAGAGTTAATAAGGTATTATACCTCTATATCTATAATATAGAACGCCCTATCTATAGTAATCTTATACCTTATTTATTATACCTAGGTAGTATATTCCTTCCACTTACTTAAAAACTTTAGGAATAAGGGTAATAGCTTCTAGTATACTATACTAGATATTACTAGTACCTTACTAGTAATACTTATAGGGGTTTATATAGCTATACGTTAGCTATTCCCCTACTTAACCTCCTATAACTATTACTAAAGGGATTCTATTACTACTATTAAATTAGCTTATAATAGCTTATCTTAAGTTTTAGCTATATTATTGTTAACTATCTTATTAATTAGTAGGGAGTAGCGCTTAACCTATTATTATTATTATAGTAATAAGCTTAAATATATAAGGTTTTAAACCTAAGTTTATTTAATAAGAGGTTATTATAATAATATTTATTTAAGCTAAAGAGGAAAAGGGGAAGTTTTCCTCTCTAGTAGAGATTTCGCTAGTCTATAGGGAATAACTAGGTAAGCCCTAGGTAGGCCCTAGGTAGCTCCTTAAGGTTATAAACCTAGGCAGAAGCCTAGGTAAGCTTAACCCGGGCGTAGCCTATAACACTTATAAGTAAAAGTATTATTATTATTAGTATTAAGTCTATAAATAGTCCTAAGATTATTATTTATAAGGTTTATTAGCTTCTATAGTATTTAAATTAAAAGTATTATCCCCTTAGCTAGTAACTCTCTTAATAAGAGTTAAGATATCTATCTTATAATTAGCCCTATTAATATTTAAGGTCCTAAAGTTCTCTATAAGAGATTTAATAATTAAGCTAGTAGTCTAAGCTATAGAGGGTTCCTTAGCTTTAGCCCTTTACCTTATTAGAATCGTCTTTATAAGGGCTTAAAGCGTTATTATTAGTTTAGGCTTAATAAAGCTAGATAACTACTAAAGTTCCTAGTAGGTAGTAGATTATTTAATTAGAGCGTTTTTAATTATAACTTATTACTTTAAAATAACTTTAATAACCTAGTAGCTAAGACTTTAAGCTATAGCTCTTATAGCTCTCTCTAAAAAGTAGTAATAACTAATATAAATAAGCTTAGTATTAGTAAGTTCTAGGTCTCTACGCTAGATAGCTCTCTACTAAAGCTATTAAATAGTAGTAATTAACGCTATAACCTAGGAAGGGTTATTATCCTTAATATAAGATCCTATAACTAGGTTCTAAAAGTCCTTATTAGGGTCCTAATAAGACTTTAGGTTTATAAATCCGAACTAGTATAGAAGTTTCTCCTTAGCTTCCTTCTAGGTCTTAGCCTTATTAATATAAGATTTTATTATATCTTAATAGTTACTAGAGCTATATATATAGACCTCGTTCTTTATATTATTATTAGTCTTATAGTAAAGTTTTAAAAGGCTTTTATAATTAGTAATAAAATATAAGATATTAGTATTAATAAACTTAGGCGCTCTAGTTAAATAGGGAGTTATTACTATAATAATAAGGCGTCTTATAAGGAGATTAGTAAGGGCTATAATATCCTAATTAGTATAATTTCCTTTAGGGGAATATAGGGTACTTAAGAGCGTTACTCCTATCCTAGAGATAGGATTTATAAACCTATCTATATTATTATTAGAGGCTAGCTATCCTATAGCATAAGGTTATATCTTACTTAATAAAGCTCTTATAAATCTCTCTTTAGGCTATTTCCCCTTATTAGAAGAGGATCTAATATCTAAGTTAGTAAAGGAAGAAGAAGATATAATACTTATAGGTCTATAAATATTAAAATTAATATTATATAGTTAAAATAATAGAGTCTTCTAGTTAATAAAGTAAAGTTATTATTATAACATCTTTTAAATAGAAAGATAAGATAAGTAGTTATAACTTTCTTTAAATAAAATAAAAAATGAAATAGTAAATATTAAATAACTAAATAAATATAAGAAAGGTCTAGCGACCTTAATTTTATTACTCCAAGCTCTTATAGATCTACTTTAAGTCTTATTACTTAGTATAGAAGGGTCTTCCTAATTATACTCTTATCTTAGAAGAATTTATAGCTTTATTATATTAGTATCTTTTAAAGGTTAGCACGTTACTCTTAGTACTTAGGGCTATAATAATAAGGGGTTTATTAGTCTCTAGTTACTAATCTAGTTAATCTCGCTATACCTATTAGCTTAGTAAGACTGCTAATCTCTATATTAGTATTATATATAGCTATCTTAGCTATATTAGCTATAACCCACTAGTTAAATAATAGTAGTTATAACAATATATAAGGGGTAAGGAAAGGAATATGCTCGCTAAAACCTACTAATAGTATAAAAAAGAGAGAAAGGGAGGATTTTAGGGTCTATATTATTCCTACCTTAATTCTATAAGAAAGCATAGCTAATACTATTCCCTTAGAACTAAGGTAAGTCTATAAATATCTTCCTCTCTTTAAACTACGTTTTTATTATTATTTATATTATTATTATTTATTATTTATAAATTTCTTAAGTTATTATTATATTTAAAGTAGATTACTTATATATATATATATATACTAATAGCCGGGATATATAGATATAGCGAAGGCACCTAACTCTCTAAGAAGCTTATAAAGGCTATTAAAAAGAGCAAAAGAATCCGCCTCTAGGTACTATTAAAAAGGGCTAGAACTAGTAAGGACTATAAAAGATAATAAATAATATAACTCTACTTATAATTAGGTAAGAATATTAAAAATAAGCTTAAAGGATATATAGAATAATTCGCAGATCTAATTAAAAGAGATCCTCTAAATTAAGCGTAGATTTTACTAAGAAAATACTAAAAAACGAGGTATAGGATTATTAAGGTACTAATTATAATAATATATATATATAATACTAAAGTCCGCTACGCTCCTCTCCTCTACGCTCTACTCTATAGTCTTCCTATAATAGGTCCGTGCGCTAAGGGAGTTTTTCAAAAGCTACGCAGCTAAGTCTATCTTATCCTATCCTAATAGTTAATTTACTTAAACTCTTAATCCTTATAGGTTTACTTAGATTCTTATATAATAAGTAAATACCTTCCATTAGGAAGGTTAATCTTTACCTTTTAAGAAGCTAGGCCTGCCTGAGAAAAAAAACTCTCTTACTACTACTAAACCCCTATATATTAAAAGCTCGAATCTAATTAGTCTTTTAAAGAATTCAGCTAATTCGTCCTTAGTCTAGATAAATATAGGTTTATATAGCTTAGTTTAGTTTATATTCCTCTTATTAGCCCTTATTAGCTCTTATTAGCTCTTTATTAGCAAGCCCTATATATATAGTGAGGCTCTAGCTAGTAGCTAGTAGGAATAAGTACTTGCTAGTATATTTATATCTTTATTTTAAGGTTAGATAGAGTTAGCTTAATATAGTCTACGTAGTAGGCGAAAAAATATAAGTAAAAAATCTATCTTTTTAGAAGGGTTTCCCTTAAAGGCGATAAGCCCTTTTATAAGGGTTAGTATATTTAGGTATATTTAACGCGTTAAACGTATTAAATATAGTAGGCGCCCTTAAGCGGGATAACCGCGCTAAGCGCGTTTAGTATTAATTACTTATATAAGAAGAGAAAGGCATTAACTACGATATATAGTATAAAGTTTAATTTATACCTCTTATTATAGTAACGTACTAATAAGTAGAGCTATACTATTATATATAAATAACTATGCCTGTATAGTGTTTCCCGAATTGTGCCTGCGAACTAGGTGAATTTGTTATAGTCTTTTTGCGAAGGGGCTGCGGCGTAATTCCGAGCTTAATATAAATAACTATATATAACCTTGCTTCCTTTCTATTCGATATATTTTATTATATCCTACCTTAGGCTAAGGGAGTCTTAAGTATAGTATTAGCTATTTTTAAGAGGTTAGGGTAGTCCTTATCCTTATTATTAATAATCTCTTTAGCTATAGCTAGGAGTTAGTTAATACTAACGCTATAAGTAGTAGTTAGTTAGATATTATCTTTATATTATTCTAGGAACTAGTAGCGAGATTCGTTACTAACCTTAGGGTACGACTTAGTAACGCTATTATCTTTAACTATAGCGATCGAGGTAGTAAGAGAGGTAATATTAGCGCGAAGGCCTTAAAGGTCTATAGTATATTTATACTAAAGGTTAGCTATATCTATAGCCTTAGGGTTATTAAGGTCTAAAAGGGTATAGATAGCGTCCGTATTATTACTATTAACTATAACCTAACTAATATAAGCGTTATCCATAGTATATATACTAGGAAACCTATATTATAGTATCTACTTAATAAAAAGGAATAGCAATATAGCGCTAAATTCTAGGTTACCTATAATTTATTTAGTTATAAACGAGTTAAGGGCGCGGATATATATATATAAACTAAGGATAATTAAGCCGTTCTAGATAAGGGTTCATAGGGTAAGGCGTTTAGTATAGTAAGTAGTAATAAGGTTAGTTATATTAAAGAAGTAGATATACTAAAGGTATATATTAATTACCTCCTAAGTAGTTAGGAACTTTATATAGGAATAGGTAAGGCGATAGAGGCTAGTAATATAAGTATGGGATTACTAGTTAGTAATAATAATCTTCTTAACGCTAGAGGTAGTATTAGGCGTCTTAGTAGTACTAGGTATATTAGTAGTATTAAAAGGGCTAATATTAGAGGAAGGGTTAATATTAGGGCGATTATCTAGGCCTATAGCTAACGCTATATACTTAGTAGATAACCTAGTAGTAAGGTATTATTTCGGGCTAAGGAAGCCCGGGGTCTCTTATATTAGTCCCTTAGGGATAGTTACTATAACAACCTTGAACTTATTAGTAGCTAACTTAATAAATTAGCCTAAGTTAAGAGTAATAGCGCTAGTATTAGTAATATAACCCTTAGAGAGCGTTATAATTAGAGCTATCTAGGTTTCCTTATATCTATTAAGTAGTATAGAGATATAGCTAATATATTTACTATGAGCTTATATTCCCTTAATAGCCTTAATAGTATTTATTATATTAGGAGTACTAATACTAATAGCTTACTTCTTAGGAGTAGCTATCTTATTAGTTTTATTCTAAGTAATAGGAGTTAATCTAGTGCTAGTTATAATAATATTAGTTAATAGTTAAGGTTTAGCGTATTTAGTAATATTAGTAGCTTAGTTAGGTTAGCTAGTATTAAGGGATTATTTAAGCTAAGTAGTGTTAATAGGTTTATTAGCTTAATTATATTTAATAATAATAAGTTAGTTATCTCTACTTAAGGCCTCTCTAGAATTAATAGAAATAGGTAAGCTAGCGACGTTAGTAATATAATATAGGTTATATTTAAGGGAGTTCTATATAATATTATAGAGGGATACCTACTCGAGGTTTAAAATAGTATTAGGAAATTAGTAATAGAACTTAATTTAGTTTATAAATAGTAGTTAAGTAACTAAATACGTATTAGTACCTAAGTAGATAAAGAACGGGGTATTAGAAATATTATAACTAGTTTTATAATATTAGGTCTCTTAGTTAAGAGCGCGCTTAAAGATTTCTTAGTTATAAATATAATATCTAGGCTTATTATAAGGGATCTTAATATTAAGTAGGTAGTAGTAAATATAGTTAAGGGTAATATACTTAGCGTCTTTATATTTAGAGCGTTATCTATTTATAATAAAGTAATACCTAGGTATATATAATATAGGTTACTCTAGTAGCGCTAAGCGTGCGATAATATAAAGTATTAGTAAGGTTCCTTAACGTCTAGAAGAGGATAATAGTAATAAAAGGAGATATGTAAGTATAATAATAATAAAGTAATAGGGTTAAAGGTATTAACGCTCTTCTATAAAATATATATATAGAGGAAAAACACGCTTAATACTAAGTAAGTAATATCAATAGTAATAACTAGTAGGGTTACCTAGTAATATAAATTTAGTTTATATATATATACTTAAGCGCTAATCTTTCTTATTAGTTAAATAAGAGTAGGGATTAACCTTTTAGTGAGGAGGGTAGTTATATATATAAAAGTTCTTATAGTACTAAGGGTAGAAGGAGTTTAAGAGGGAAAGCGTAATAGATATAGTTATCTTTATTAATAGGATAGATATAAATATTGCTATTATTAGGGTAAAGTCCTTAGATATACTAAGTATACGGCCTCTGGCCACTGCATAGTGATTTTACCTACTTAAGTACAATAGACCTTCTAACTCCGCACCTCCTAATAATATATAGCCTTTAGTTATGTGATTATAACTCTCCTAACTATAGCCGCACTTATATATACCTATTAATAGCCTCACGATCTTTAACTTTATATTAATAATAACGTGGTTTTTAATTATTTAAACTACGAAACTATTAACTTTTCCTCTTATATACTACCCGCGCTGCTATTAAATACCGCCTCTATTACTACT